>CAUYON010116504.1:0-14805 GCA_963573935.1 Arctocebus calabarensis
AAAAAAAAATGTAAACATTTTCCCCACATTTACTGGTCATTTCCTTTTCTTCTGCATTCTGAAGCCATTCGGGTCTCTTAGAAATGTCTCATACACACAACATGTTATCTTTCTTACCACAGGCAAGGGCATGAAAGCTGCATGTTTTTCAAGTTAAGCAAAAATTTCCAAAGCAACTGGAGTTAGAAAGCCTTCTGGGCAGCCATGCTGTTTTAATGTCTTGGTAATAAAACAGAAAACTGGGCCATATTCTGAAAGAAAGAAAGTAGGTACAGATGACGAGAACTATTGACAGAAATGTTAACATGATGTACTCAATACTAATATGAAATCAATATATAAAAAATTACACTGTCACACTAACGATAAAACACAAATATAGTCTAGCAAGGAGGAGGTTGATTGGTAGGAGGAGGGAGGCTAATTGGCGGGATCTGACCTAACGTGCACAAAGTGAGGGTATTCAGCATGCCATGTGGGTGAAGGGCTCAACTACAATGTGAACTTTACCTTGGAAGTAAGAACAACATAACCTACAATTGTGTACCCTCATATTAATCTGATATAACAAAAGATGCTTATCTCAGAGGATTGTTTGGATAATCACTTATTGCCATCTATTTTTATACATACCAGGACATAATTTATATACCAATCCTCAGTCTCGATTATTGTTTATACAACCTCCATTCCTTATCCTTATCTTACTGCTAAATTGAATGTAAATCAGGGGTTAGCATATGGTGGGCGTTCATTAAGTGTTTTTCTGAAACGAACTAGTGAATGAACAAATGACATACATTTCAGTGCTTACAGAACTGAAAATATTATCCTGGAATAAGAGATTATTGATATGGTGTTTCCTAATGCCACAGAATGGAGGCAATGATCCTTAATGTTGTATAAAGCAGCAAATTTTCATTTTTTTCTCTGTAGGACATATATTCCCCTTTGAAAGTCAGATGAAAGCTAAATATCCTAAGCCTCTATAATTTTACACACGATTTCAGGAAAGGAAAACATTGATTTCCACCATCTGAGCATTTTTATTTAAAAATGAAGCTAAAATAATACATTTGTCTCTTGAGAAATTATCTTCAAGCTCAAGAAACTACAGTCAAAGTGGGTCCAGTTGGAAGAAATAAAGATCCACATTTCTAGTGAACCCACATGTGTAAGTGACACCAACTGACTCTGTGCTGCTCCACTCCCTGCACTTGGCTGAATGCAACCACTTTTACAAGGAAACCCCCAAAGGCATCTAGTTCTAGTTTAAACTGACATCCCCCAATTCTTAGAATTTTTTTGTTCCCTTTTTCTGCATAATTCTGAGGACTTCCTGTATCTCACTTCATGGGGGAAAGGGGCTGTCATGTTTTTTATTGTTGGCGATTCGTTGAGGGTACAAGAAATCAGGTTATACTGATTGAATTTGTTAGGTTAAGTCCCTCTTGTAATTGTGTCTTGCCCCAAAAGGTGTGTCACGCACTGAGACCCCACCCCCTTCTTCCTTTCCTCTCTCTGCTCTTCCTTTCCCCTACCCCATCCTCCTTCTCTCTCTGCTCTCCCCCACCCCCACCATGTACTAGGTCATTAATTGTCCTCATATCAAAATGGAGTACACAGGATTCATGCTTCTCCATTCTTGTGATGCTTTACTAAGAGTAATGTGTTCCACTTCCAGCCAGGTTAATACAAAGGATGTAAAGTCTCTATCTTTTTTAATGGCTGAATAGTATTCCATGGTATACATATACCAGAGCTTGTTAATCCATTCCTGGGTTGGGGGGCGTTTCCACATTTTGGTGATTGTAAATTGAGCTGCGATAAACAGTCTAGTGCAGATGTAGGGAAGAAAGACTATAAATCCCAACATTCCTGAGCTCGCCAGTCCTAAAGGCCCAGAGACATCCTAGCGACAGTGGCGTGTGGGAGCCTGTTGTACCAGCTTGTGAGGTCCACTTGTGCATGTTTATCACTTCCCATCTTATCAATGCTTCATGTTGGTATCTTGAAATTGGCCATGCTGGAGCATTTATAGCACATAAGTCAGCAAACACCAAAATCATGGCTCTACCATAACCAGTGGTTATTCTCATTACACTACAATTATAGCTTTCTCATGCCGTAGCTCCTAGGGGGTAACTGAAGTGGGGAGAGAAATTCAGCCTTTCAAATCCTCTCTCAACTATTGCCATTAAGACTCAAGAGAATAGGTGTGTTCTAAGAAACCTCAAGATATGCTTGTCTTTGGATAGTAGGAGAATACAATATCTGACCAATTTGAGGTAACTCAAATCCATGTGATTATAATCAAAAGAGTCATAAAATGTCTACATGAAAATTGTGCACCACTAAGCGTAGCAGTTAGTTTAAATTATATTCTGGGAAGTAACACTGGAGTTGGAAAACTAATAATCTACAATCCATCTCATCTCATATTTATCATTAATTAATGTCGTAGTTTGATGCAACATCAACCCTAAGCAGATGATCCCCAGCACCATTTTGGAATTGCTATATCAGGGTTTTGGCTTTTAAGGCCTGCCCCCAACTTTGGATGGATTGGTGAAAGGAAAAGATAGCTTTGTCAACAACAAGCCAAATATACAGAAAGCATTATCAATCTTCTGAAGTAAGACTTAGGGATATCTACAGAGCAGGACAATGGGACAATGTGAAGAACCAGGTCCACCAGATAGTAAAACTCTCTCTACTTCAACTTCCAACAGTCTTGTATGACTAGCCCACAGATATGACCACTCAATTTCACATGTGGCTGTTATAACAGTAGATGGCATGAGAACTTGTTAAAAACATTAAGGCTACCATAAAACACAAGAGGAGTTAAGATTAAAGGGTAAAATGCAAGTTAAGAGAAGGTGGCGCATAAGGGTCTATGGAAGTATCTTCTTGGAAATGGCTGAGGACGCTTACCTTAAGATTATGGAGGGTTTCTGACCATTCCATGGACCCTATCTGAGGAATGGTGGTGAGAAGCAAACTTTTGGCTTTATTGGCATTTTCTTTCAGGGTCTTTAAGACCCGGTCCACGGAAACCTAGAGAAGCAATAGCAATGTTAGTAGAATTTAAAATTCCACTACTATTTACAAAACATTTTCCTATGTTCCAACCTTTTTACAGTCTGAATGTTTGTCTTCCCCAAATTTATCTCTTGAAACCTACTCCCTGAGGTAGGGTATTTGGGAAGTGATTAAGTTAGGAAGGCAAAGTTCTCACGTATGGGATTCGAGTCTTTAAAAAGGGAGCTCCAGAAAGATCGCTCATTTCTTCTGCTATGTGAAGTTCCACTGAGACAGTCTATGAGGAGGTGGCCTTCACCAGACACTGAATGTGCCAGTGCCTTGATCTTGGACTTCCAGAATTGTAAGAAATAAACTTTTATCCTTTAGACACTACCCAGCTTATGGTATTTTGGTATAGCAACCCAAACACTGAGAGAAAGCTGCCCTGTGAAGTCTGTTTACCCCATTCACAACCCCCTGAGCTCAACTCAAGCTCTGCATTGATCACAATGCACTTAGTCTAAAGGAGGTGGTCTTGGAGAAACCCAATGACATCTCTAAAAAGCACTGTCAGATTCCAATATGGTTATCTGAGAAAACATCTCAGTTGTATAATGGGTTAGCATTATCTAGAAAGATGGCTATTCTTCTCATTTCCATAGTAGAATGGATTCCAGTCTTAAAACAGTTGCCACACTGGATAATCAAACAGAAGCACATTTCTCTTTAGAAAAATATGTTAGCTTTTAAATAAAGAAAAAATATATAGTCATTTTTATGGTTCTCAATGAATAGATTGGATGCTAATATCCCAAAATAAATGAACGGTGCCCTCCCTAAAAATCCTCCCCCCAAATCATGTTCGTTTGTTTGTTTTTGAGATAGAGTCTCACTCTGTCGCCCAGGCTTAAATGCAGAGGCATCACAGTTCACTGCAACCTCAAACTCTTGGGCTCAAGCATTTACCCTATCTCAGCCTCCTGAGTAGCTGGGACTACAGGTGCACATCACTATGCCTGGCTAATTTTTCTATTTTTTTTTAGAGGTAGGGTTTCCTTCTTGTTTAGACTAATCTTAAACTCCTAGCCTCAAGCAATTCTCCTGCTCTGGCCTCCCAGAGAGCTAGGATTATAGGAGTGAGTTGCTGAGCCTGGCCTATCTGTGCTTCTTAACTGAAAAATAAAACACTACTTTAGACACCTGAATCTGATCAAATCTCTAAATCAAGCTTCCAATTTGCAGAAAATACAGAGGATAGAGGTATCTGTTAAACTACACTAAGGAGATTATTTCAGCAACTCAAACTGTGGGAAACTTGATAGGACAAATGATCTGGTTCCTTTAAAGAACACTTGCAAGAAAAAAAATCATTTATGACATTTGATTAGAAATTTGAATTTCGGATAAGTATGTTAAAGGATTATTATTGGAATATAATGATAATGTGGTTAGGTGAGATAACTCCTGAAATGTTTCTGGATAAAATTATAGATGGGAGGCGGTGCCTGTGGCTCAAAGGAGTAGGGCACCAGCCTCATATGCCAGAGGTGGCGGGTTCAAACCCAGCCCAGGCCAAAAACCGCAAAAAAAAAAAAAAAAAGTTATAGACGGGAGTATTGATGAACTATTACATGATTGGCCATAGCTCATATGATAAGGTTTGAATCTGGACATTGGGTCATGAAAGGTTATACTATTGTCTACTTTTGTATATTACTGAAATTGGTTCACAAGGAAAAGTTAAAAAGACACACTTGAGCTCTACTATGTTTAGAAGAAACCCAACATTCAAGGACACGAAGATTTCTTTCCAGATCCATTCACAAATATTGAGATGTGTTTAAAAAAAGATTATGAGCACTGTAGCAGAGGGGAGTTTCTACTGCTGTGAGGACATACAGCAGAGATCAGCTGGGTATCTGCCAGGTACATGCGAAAGGCATGTTTTAAGCTGAGTCTCTGAATGCAAAGATATGAAGCATCCAAGAGATTTACCTTATATTATCTCCTTCACTTTTCCTGTGACTGATACATCTATATAGATTATGACCTCCCTTTTCTTCATTTCTGTTGGGTTCTACCCCTCCTATTGACCTCACAACAAACCTGTTCAAGGTCCAGCTCAAATCTCAAGTTACCTTCTTTGGTGCTTTGCCCTGTACTACCCAACCCTCATGCTCCCATCATAGCTATTATCTGATTACCACCCTCCCATGAGCTAGTGCTATACAAGCTGTTCTGCATATACCATTTGGTTTAATTCTCCCAGCAATCCCACAAGGTCAGAATAGTAACAGATTAAATAATTTGCATAATGCCACAAGTAAGTAGGGCAACCAGAATTTGAAGGTGGCTTTAGGCAACTCTAAACCCTTCTTGCCATCTCAGACTGCACATCTGGTTTGTAGTACAGTGACTCACATGGTTGGATGAGATGATGCCATCTTTACCCACACCTTTCTTGGGGCATTTAATGTTATCATCTTCAAGACTTACCCCTCATGCGGAGCTTAGTTTCTGTTTTTAAATAAAGAAGCTTCTGACTCTCATTTGGCCTCCTTTTCTTTTTTTGAGACACAGTACCATGGCGTCACAGATCACAGCAACCTCAAACTTTTAGGCTCAAGCGATTCTCTTGCCTCAGCCTCCCAAGTTGCTGAGACTATGGGTGGCCACCTCAATGCGCAGGTATTTATTTTTCTTTTAGAGATAGAGTCTCATTTTATCACCCTCTGTAGAATGCTGTGAGGTCACAGCTCACAGCTCCTCGCCCCTTCTGGGCTTAGGGGATTCTCTTGCCTCAGCCTCCTGAGTAGCTGGGACTACAGGCAACCGCCACAACACCCGTCTATTTTTTTTTTTTTTTTTTGAGACAGAGCCTCAAGCTGTTGCCCAGGGTAGAGTGTCGTGGCATTACAGCTCACAGCAACCTCCAATTCCTGGGCTCAAGCGAGTCTCCTGCCTCTGCCTCCCAAGTAGCTGGGATTACAGGCGCCTGGCTATTTTTGTTTGGGTTGCAGCCGTCATTGTTGGTTGGCGGGCCCAGGCTGGATTTGAACCCGCCAGCTCAGGTTTACATGGCTGGCGCCTTAGCCCACTGAGCCACAGGCGCCGAGCCAACACCCGTCTATTTTTTGTTGCAGTTTGGCTGGGGCCAGGTTTGAACCTGCCACCCTTGGTATACGGGGCTGGAGCTCTACCCACTGAGCCACAGGTGCCACTGCTATTTCTTTCTTTTTCTCTTTTTTTTAAGAGATGAGGTCTATCTAACTCTTGCTCAGGCTGGTCTAACTCATGAGGCAATCCACCTGCCTCAGTCTCCCAGAGCGCTAAGATTACAGGTGTGAGCTACCATGCCCAACTCTTCTGGCCTACTTAGAAAAAAAAATTATAGTAATATATATGTATAGATTATATGTATATATAAATCGCTGCTGGCCTGTAAAGAAGGAGGAGACATATGTTACTAGACTGAGCAGAAGGCCACGGGCAGGAAGCACTCTGCTTTCAGGGATTGGCAGGGCGTGAGTTTCCAATTAACTGGAAGCAGCTTGTTGAGATCATAAGGCTGAGCTGTTCCTTAGGTTACCAAAGCTGTCAAACCAGATATTACACTGTGACTTAAAGTCAGAATGTACAAATCTTATTAAAATGCACCCCTCTTCTTAGCAATAGTTTATTATACGGAGGAGTCACAAAAAGGCATTCATGAAAAACAAAGAACCTGTGTTCATCTCTAACCAAGTACTGTATACATGGATGGATAAAAGGCAAGAATATCTAATCTCTAGTTTTATGTGAAACTGGATGGTGAAAAAAGCCACTCTCTGGAATGCTGTTAAGGGCCCCTGTGGAGATGTGCTCAGTGCCCATATATTTCCTCCTTCAAAATTCTTTTTCTTTTAAGAATATAAAAGTATGAGTTTATTTTATATCAGAGAGAGGGAAAAGATAAGAGGGAGAGAGACGAGAACAGAGAGCAGAGAGCAGGGAGTGGTGGCTGGGGGGGAAGGAGCACAGAATAGCATGGCATCCTAAAGAAAGGGATGCACCCCCAAATTCTTTGACTGTAGTTTTGGCCTTTTCTCTATTTTAAAGTGAGAATGAATGACAGAATAAATGATCTAGTTTCTTCAAGTAAAGTGCAAGGAATGAAGAGAAAGGGAAGAGGATATTAGATTAAAAGAAACTTGAGAGGCATGCCACTAAAATACGATGTGTGAACTACAAGGGATCCTGACTTGACCAAATTGGTAAAAATTATGAGAGAGTGAAAGTGTGAACAGTCTGGATATTTGATTGCATTACAAAATTAATTAATTTTCTGGACAATAATGGCGTTGTGGTGTTTTTTCTTTATTAAAAAAAGAGGCTTTGGGGGCAGGGGCAAGATGGCGGCCAAGTAACAGCTTCTTTGCAGCTGGGTGCAGTGAGACCGGGGAGAGAAGACTCCAGGCATCTCTGGCTTGTGGCCTCTGCCTACAAACATCCCTTTGGGGAACAGGGAGACAGCGAGAGACTTCTGGACCTCAGGAGGAGGACAAAAGCAGTGGAGAAGTGGCAAGTGGTTGCATTTGGTCTAAGGCTGCTGCAGCTGTAACTATAACAGAAGTGAGACTGCAGACAGGGGAGGCCTTGCCTACGAGTTTTTTTTTGTTTTTTTTGGACTTGGGCACTTGGTTGAATTACCTTGGGAGAACTTGGGTGAGAGTGCAGGTGACTTAAGCATTATCCAGGTCCAGGACTGTGCCGCTGGGCTGGAACGGAGCTAACAGGTTGTGGGCCACCATAGCCATTGTGGGAGAACTGCCCTGCAGGCTCCGCCCTCAGGGTCGCAGAGCCAGGCTCAGGCTGGGAGAATTTGGGTGAGTGATCTAATGACTGTGAGCAGTGCCAAAGGCTGGGACTGAGATCCCAGGGAAGAGTGGAGCTTTCAGTGTTTGGCAGTAGGACAGCTTGCAGCTTGACTGTCAGGGGCATAGAGTGAGGCCAGTTTTGGTGCACCTGTTAAGTGGGCAGCCACTTCAAGAAAGATCCCAGCAACAAGTGCTTTCCTGGGAAAGCTTCTGCTTAGCCAAAGTCAATGTTTTAAAGTGTCTTTTAAGTGGGCTGAAGAGAGATTCAGGCTCTCAAACCTGTGGGGTTTGAGGGCAAAGAAACAAGCAGAGGTCTCTACTCTTCATCTCATACAGCTGTTATCAGCATTGTGATTAGCATGTCATACCCCAGAAGATCACTTGTTGCCCACACAATAGTCAGCAAGATATATAGACTGCTTTTTCTTTTTTTAAACATTTCCCCCCCTAGATTTTTCTTCTTTTTTTCATTCTTCATTTTTCTAGTTTAAATATAATTTTCCACTGTTCCCTTCTTTAATAATAAGAACTTCATTATTGCTGGGTTTTTTGCCCCTGTTATTTGGTTTCTCCCCCTGTTATTTGGTTTCTCCCCTAATTTTATCCAGTAAGGTTTTCTGTTTGTTTGTTTTGGTTTGTTTTATATATATATTTTTTCCTCTCTTTTTTGTGGAGGTAGGTACCATGTCTGCTCAGGCTGGCAAAGAGTTACTGACTTCAAGGGAACCACACAACCCAGCACTGCCAGAAATTGGGGGTTTTTAAGGTGTGGGTCAATGTACCCTACTGTACACCTCTATTACTGCTCTTTCTGTGCTTCTCTTCTTTTTGTCAATATTCTCTTTTACTCAACCCCTCTCCTTTCTCTTTTTTCTTTTTTTAAATCTTTTTTCCCTTTTTGCTCTTCAATCTTGTCATCCTTTTAGTCCTGTACTAAAAGGACTCATCAAAACCTTAGGACAGAGGCATGGTAACTTAAAGAGCAAGAGGAAGTAAAAGGAAAATTAGGGCAAGAAAACAGATAGAAGAAACACTCCTGAAGAAGAATCAGCACGAAAATCTTGGCAACATGAAAAACCAGTCTGGCGCAACCCTCCCAAGGGACCATGAGGTAGCAACTAGAGGATTCCACCTACAAAGAAATGTTAGAAATGACAGAAGGGGAATTTAAAATACAAATGATGAAAACAATGAAGGAAATTGCTGAGAAAGTGGAAAATAACCAAAAGGAAATCCAAAAACAGAATCAAGAGATGAACAATATGAAGAATATAAAAAGGATATAGCAGAGCTGAAGAAACTGAAGCAGTCTATTAGGGAACTTAAAGATGCAACAGGAAGTATCAACCACAGATTAGACCATGCAGAAGAAAGAATCTCAGAGGTAGAGGACAAAGTTCTTGAGAAAAATCAGATAGTTAAAGAGGCAGAAAAGAAGAGAGAGAAAACAGAACATTCACTGACAGAATTATGGGACTTTATGAAGCGTCCAAATATACAAGTTATAGGTATTCCAGAAGGGGAAGAAGAATGCCCCAAGGGAATGGAAGCCATACTAGAGAATATTATAAATGAAAATTTCCCAAATATTAACAAAGATTCTGACATACTCCTTTCAGGGGATATGAGACCCAGGTGCTCTCAACCAAACAAAGCTTCTCCAAGACACATTGTGATGAACTTGTCCAAAGTCAAGACAAAGGAAAAGATTTTGCAAGCTGCCAAGAGTTAAATGCCAATTGATTAAGGGGCAAATCCATCAGGGTGACTGCAGACTTCTCTAATGAAATTTTCCAAGCCAAAAGACAATGATCATCTACCTTTAATCTACTTAAACAGAATAATTTCCAGCCCAGAATCCTATATCCCACTAAGCTAAGCTTAAAATTGATGGAGAAATCAAATCTTTTACTGATATGCAAAACATTGAGGAAATTTGCCACAACAAGACCAGCTCTACAGGAAATACTTCAACCTGTTCTACACACTGACCATCACAATGGACCACCAGCAAAGTAAGCACCCAGAAATTAAAGGACAGAACCTAGCTTCCACAATGATGCAAAAGACAAAACTAAACAATGGACGTTCAAAATATAAGATGAACAGAACGCTACTACACTTATCAATTATCTCAATAAATGTTAATGGCTTAAATTCCTTACTGAAAAGGAACAGACTGGATTAAAAAACACAAGTCTTCCATCTGCTGTCTGCTGGAAACACAACTAGCCTCAAAAGACAAATTAAAACTCAGAGTTAAGGGTGGGAATACAATTTTTCAGGTAAACAGAATTCAGAAGAAAAGAGGGGTTGCAACCTTATTTTCAGATACAAGTGGATTTATAGCAACTACAGTCAAAAAAGACAAAAACAGACACTTCATATCAGTCAAGGGAAATATACAACAAGAAGATATTTCAATTCTAAATATTTATGTACCCAACTTAAATTCTCCCAGATTCTTAAAACAGACCTTACTCAGTCTGAGCAATATGATATCTATAACACCTAATAGGTGACTTTAACAATAATAACAGGTGACTTTAACAATCATCCTACAGAGCTGGACAGATTCTATAAACAGATATTAAACAAAAACCTTCAACTCCACTCAAAGACATGGAAATTAAACAACCTTATGCTAAATGACACTTGGGTGCAGGAAGAAATAAAAAAGGGAACCATTAACTTCCTTAAGCATAACAACAATGAAGACAAACTACCAAAACCTGTGGGATACAGCAAAAGCTGAGAGGAAAATTTATCACTTTCAATGCCTACATCTGAAAAACAGAAAGAGAACTCAACAACAAACTCACAAGCCATCTTATGGAGTTGGAAAAAGAAGAACAATTTAAGCCTAAACCTAGCAGAAGAAATATCCAAAATTAAATAAGAGATTACTGAAATTGAAAACAAAAGAATCACTCAGAAAATTAATGAAAGGAAGAGTTGGTTCTCTGAAAATATAATAAAATAGATAAAACTTTGGCTAGACTAACCAGAAATAGAAAAGTAAAATCTCAATTAACCTCAATCAGAAATGATAAAGGGGAAATGACAACAGATGCCACAGAGGTACAAGAGATTATCTCTGAATACTACAAGAAACTCTATGCCCAGAAATTTGACAATGTGAAGGAAAGGGATCAATATTTGGAATCACACCCTCTCTCTGGACTTAGCCAGGAAGAAAAAGATCACTTGAGTAGACCAATTTCAAGCACTGAGATCAAAGAAACAATACAGAATCTCCCAATAAAAAAAATGCCTTGGTCCGGATGGCTTCACACCAGAATTTTACCAAACCTTCAAAGAAGAGCTTATTCCCATACTATAGAAATTATGTCAAAAACTGAGAAGGAAGGAATCTTCCCCAATAAATTCTACAAAGCAAATATCACCCTGATACCAAAACCAGGAAAAGACCCAACTAAAAAGAACTTCAGACTAATTTCACTAATGAATATAGATGTAAAAATTCTCAACAAAATCCTACCCAATAGATTACAGCGAATCATCAAAAAGTCATACATCATGATTAAGTAGGTTTCATCTCAGGGATGCAAGGTTGGTTTAACATACACAAGTCCATAAATTTTATTCACTGTATTAACAGAAGCAAAACAAAGACATATGATCCTCTCAATAGATGCAGACAAAGCATTTGACAGAATCAGCATCCTTTTCTAATTAGAACACTGAAGAGTATAGGCATACATGGCACATTTCTGAAACTGATCAAAGCTATCTATGACAAATCACATCTAATATTTTATTAAATGGAGTAAAACTGAAAGCTTTTCCACTTAGAACTGGAAGTTCTAGCCAATACAATTAGGCAAGACAAGGAAATAAAGGGCATCCAAATGGGAGCAGAGGAGGTCAAACTCTCCCTCTTTGCTGATGATGTGATCCTATACTTAGAGAACCCCTAAGACTCAACCATAGGACTCCTGGAAGTCATCAAAAATACAGTACTGTCTCAGGATATAAAATCAACGTCCACAAGTCAGTAGCCTTTGTATATGCCAATAACAGCCAAGATGAGAGGTTAATTAAGGACACAATCCCTGTCACCATAGCTTCAAAGAAAATGGAATATCTAGGAATATACCTAACAAAAGAGGTGAAGGACCTCTTGTAAAGAAAATTATGAAACTCTATGAAAAGTAGCAGAGAATATTAACAAATGGAAGAACATACCATGTTCCTGGCTGGGAAGAATCAACATTATTAAAATGTCTATACTTCATAAAGCAATCTGCAGATTCAGTGCCATCCCTATTAAAATACCAACATCATAATTTCAAGACTTGGAAAAAATGATTCTTTGTTTTGTATGGAACCAGAAAAAACCCCGTACAGCTAAGGCAGTTTTTAGCAATAAAAACAAACTCGGAGGCATCAGCCTACCAGACTTTAGGCTGTACTACAAGGCCAAAGTGGTTAAAATAGCATGGTACTGGCACGAAAATAAAGACATAGACATTTGGAATCAAACAGAAAACCAGGAAATGAAACTAACATCTTACAACCAACCTAATATTCGATAAACCAAACAAGAACATAAACTGGGGGAATGAATCCCTATTCAATAAATAGTGCTGGGAGAACTGGATACCCACATGTAAAAGACTGAAACTGGACCTGCACCTTTCTTCACTCATAAAAATTGATTCAAGATGGATAAAAGACTTAAATTTAAGGCATGAAATGATAAAAAATCCTTATAGAAAGCACAGGAAAAACACTGAAAGATATTGGCCTGGGGAAAGACTTTATGAAGAAGACTTCAGTGGCAATTGCAACAATAACAATAAACAAATGGGACTTAATGAAACTGAAAAGCTTCTGTACAGTTAAGGAGACAACAACCAAAGCAAATAGACAACCTACACAATGGGAAAGGATATTTGCATATTTTGAATCACACAAAAGCTTGGATCTATAGAGAACTCTAATTAATCCACATGAAAAATGCCAACAATCCCATATATCAATGGACAAGAGACATGAATAGAACTTTCTTTAACAAAGACAGATGAATGGCTTAGTGAACATATGAAAAAAGGCTCATCGTCCCTAATTATTAGAGAAATGGAAATCAAAACCACCCTGAGATGTCATCTAACCCCACAGAGAATGGCCCACAACAACACAAAATCTCAAAACTGCAGATGCTGGTGTGAAGAAAAAGGAACACTATTACACTGCTGGTGGGACTGCAAACTAATACAACCTTTTTGGAAGGAAGTGTGGAGAACCTGCAAAGAACTCAAGTTGGATCTCCCATTTGATCCTGCAAGCCCATTACTGGGCATTTACCCAGGAAGAAAAAAATCCTTTTATCATAAGGACACTTGCACTGGACTGTTTATTGCAGCTCAATTTACAATCACCAAAATGTGGAAACAGCCAAAATGCCCACCAACCCAGGGCCGGATTAACAAGCCGTGGTATATGTATACCATGGAATACTATTCTACTCAGCCATTAAAAAAGATGGAGACTTTACATCCTTTGTATTAACCTGGATGAAGTGGAACACATTATTCTTAGTAAAACATGACAAGAATGGAGAAGCATGAATCCCATGTACTCAATTTTGATATGAGGACAATTAATGACTGAGTACATGGTGGGGGTGAAGGAAGGGGAGAGCAGAGAGAGAGAGAGAGAGAGAGAGAGAGAGAAGGAGGGAGGGGGTAGGGGAAAGGAAGAACGGAGAGAGGGAAGGAAGGAGGGGATTGTGGGTCTTGGTGTGTGATACACCTTTTGTGGGCAAGACATAATTATTATAAGAGGGACTTTACCTAACATACACAATCTGTGTAACCTGGTTTCTTGTACCCTCAATGAATGCCCAACAATTAAAAAATAAAAAATAGAGTATTTTTAGAAAAATATTAACTTCAAAATGAGGGAAGGGGAGAGAGAAGTGAGTAGGAGCACAAATATTAAGACAAGATTGTCCATGGTTGGTTGGTACCTGCGGAATCTGGGAGACGGGATTCATTATATTATATTCTCTACTTTCACAGATGTTTTATTTTCCGCATTAAAAATACTTGTTTGGGATCTTATTGCTCCCGTGTCCTCAAATTCTGTCTAGACCTTGTGGTTTTTCCTGCCTAAAACCCCTGCTTGACAACTCTCATTTGAACCCCGGACCAGGGGGTCCGCCTGGCCCTGCTGCATCGCATCTCTCCTCTCCCTGCTCTACACTCCATTTGACCTTGCTGTTCATTCTTCCCATCACACTTAAACCAGGAAGGCTTCCCAGACATCAAAGGTATGCCTGTACCTCCTCACACTACTGCTTTACAACCATTAGCTTTCTTAAATGGGTTTACTTAACCTCTATCTTCCCAAACACAATGCTGCCTCTTTAAGGACTTGTCTGTTGTCACATTCCTGTGCAAAGCACAGAATCCAGCCATGGTAGGTTAAACACACAGATATGAACACAGATCCCTATTATTAGAAATGTTAAAGTAATACTTTTCCCCCCTCCCTGAAAACAAACAATAGCATAGCAGAAGGAAATGAGAATCAAAATATGTCTCCACAGGATTCCCAACACCTATGTATGGTGTTCACTGTTGGTCCCTGGACAAAGCATCTCTTTCTTTCCCATAAAGATCTTTGTTCTAACAGTCCAAAGGCAATTAAAGAACTTAGCTGGGTGATAACTAATAATGCCTTCAAAACCTCATCGAAAGGCACTTTCTAAAACTAGTGTAATAGAAACAAGCAGTTAAGACCCTGTCATCTTGAGGAGGAGCCAAGATGGCGGTCTGTAGCCAGCTTTCTGCAGACGCTCCTGTCCAGAAGGAGAGTTAAAGGACAGAAATTTAGCAAGAAAGCCAACGGTTTGGAGCTGAGTCAAGAGACAAGGTCGAGGAACGCACATCAA
>CAUYON010116514.1:0-45041 GCA_963573935.1 Arctocebus calabarensis
TTTTATTTTTTTTGAGACAGAGCCTCAAGCTGTCACCCTGGATAGAGTGTCATGGCATCACAGCTCACAGCAACCTCCAGTTCCTGGGCTCAAGCGAGTCTCCTGCCTCTGCCTCCCAAGTAGCTGGGACTACAGGCGCCCACCACAACGCCCGGCCATTTTTTGGTTGCAGCCGTCATTATTGTTTGGCTGGCCAGGGCTGGATTCGAACCCACCAGGTCAGGTGTATGTGGCTGGCGCCTTAGCCCGTTGAGCCACAGGCGCCAAGCCAAAGGCTAAAATTTTTAAAAGCTAACTTTTTATTGGAGGGTTGGCAACTGGTTTCATTTTTTGTGGTCCGGAATGATTTTCTTGAAGGTGTATTGTCTTCAGGGCAGTTGCTTCCTTAGACTTCCTTCATTGTTGTTTTGGCTTATTGATGTGACTTTTCCTTAGGGAATACTTTAATATTCTTGGTTTGTAAATGCCTTTCCTCTATCAATAATGGATGGGTAGAAAGAGTAGTATGATTTCTTAAATCTGCTCTGAACAGTTACAATTTTAAAAATTACTACAGTAATTATTCTCCATGATCTCCAATCACTGAAAGGCATTGATTCCTTTCAGATAGTTCTGCATCTAGGAAGTTACTGATTTAGATAATTTGACTGAATATGCTTAATTTTTCTAATACTTTCCATACCATTTACATTTTAATTTAGAGTTTTGGAGGCTGGAAAGGCAAATGTTATTTTACCAAAAAGTTCACCAAGTGGAATAACTCATGTGATTGCCAGTAATGCAAGAATCAAGGCTGAAAAAGAAAAAGACAACTTGAAGGCTCCATTTTATCCAATTCAGTATCTAGGGGACTTTCTGTTAGAGGTAAGTAAAGTAAACATTTTAAAGCGTTTGTTATATAAAATTCTGAATAGTATGTATTAAAATTCTAGATTGTGAAAATAGCTGTGATTGGACATAATTTAAATGACACATTTTTCAAGGCAGTTGCTCTTTGTTACTTATTAAAGAACACTTACAATTTTTAAAGAACCTTGCCTATTAGGTTTAAAATTTGTCTTATTTTAAGTCTCTACTTGTTTTCAGCTATTTTAGCAATATATGATAACAAAATTTAAGCATTTTAATATTGGTAAAAATAACAGTGGCTCATATTGTACCATATGAAAATTTTTCAATAATTTTCCCTTTGGAAAAGAGAGAGCTATTTGTAAGTGTTTAGAAGTACTTTTCTGTCCTATATTCCACTACCTCCCTTTCCTAACTTGGTACAAATACCACTCCTCAAGTGATTTGTATGGAAAATAAACCCTAGAAGAAACCATAGGAGACAGCGAAGAATTTATAAGAAAAGTACTCAAAGTAGAAGAGAAAGGTCAGTATATCCAAAAACAATCTTGAACTGAGAAAAATCAGTTCCTTCAATGTTTTCCATCTTGATAGATAATCATGTCACAGACCTGAAAATCACCCTTGAAATCTTCTTTCCCTTTTTCCTCATATGTTGTCAATAATCAGGTCCTAATGATTTTATCTCAAATACTTCTTGAATCAAACATCATACTGAGTTTATTGTCTTTCCTCTGTTTTCCTGGAACAGACTTATAATTACTTTTCTTACTACTATGCCTTTTTAATTTCCTAGTGACTCATAACCTTTTTCTTCTCTAGTATATTACATAGTTCATCAGAAAGGATATCCAAAATGCTTTCTCTAAAACAATACTTATCCTATTACTCTCCTGCTTAAGACCTTTCAGTAACTTCCCACTGCTCTCAGGATAAACTCCTAAATTTCTAATACAGCTTACAAGTTCCCACGGGATCCTGTTACTGCTCCCTTTTCAGCTGTATCCTGCTTCCCTGCCTATGCTCACTGTGCTTCATCAAGATGGCCTTCTCTCAGTTTCTTAAACTAAAGATGCTACCTAATCTGTCTTCTCAAAAGATACTTTCTCTGCCTTAGTAAGTTTCCCCTTTAGTCCTTCACCCCCTGTGCCTTCCTTCTCATCTTTTGGGTCCCTATTATACTGTTGCTCTTTGAGGAAGCCTCACTGACTCCCTGATTAGGTTAGGTTCATGTATAATGTGTGCTTATCAAATTATTTTTACCTCATAGAGGACTAAGTTAAATAATTGGTTGATTTCAAAAATTAATATCTATTTTCCCATCTAAACCAATGTTCCTTATCATCAGAGGTCATGCCTATCTTTTCCATAGATACATTTCAATCACCTTACATAGAGCCTGCACATGGGTTCTCATTTAATGTTTGTTAGATTAATAGATTATTTATGAAAGACCTGTCAATCTTTCAAAAATAGATGTAATTATATAATTACCTTTCGCTAGTGAATAACAGGATCGTAGATTGACAATTTGACCTTAGTTCAAAGAATGGATCTGCTTGGAATGCAGATAATCTCACTGTCATTGAGAATGATTAGTATAGGAATGAGCATGTGCACCAACTCTGATGAATGGGACATAAAGAGAGATATGTAAGAACTTCTCTGGGAAGTTTCTTCCTCACTCTGAAATGAGAGCCCCTAGTGGGATCACTCTGGCTAGATGTGAGCATGGAAGAATGTAATGTGAATTGCTGTTACTACTAGCAGCCATTCTTTCACTGTGAGAACTAGCTTCAGAATGAAACCAACCCTGTGGCCTGCAGAGTATAGAGATAGAATCTAGACCCTTTCATTACCTGAACTCTATCCTAGCATTAGACCACATTGCTATTCTGTGAGGTAATAATTTCCACCTAGTTTAAATTAGTTTGAGTTGGTTTCCTATTATTTTCGGCTGAAAGCATCGTGATGGACCTCTCTGAATAGTTCAAATGTAATATTAACTGTCAGTAAAATGAAAGTCATTCTTAACTAGATCTGTAAAGGATTGAGAATAATCCTTTTTCTAGGACAAGAAATGGTCAAGGTGTAACATATAAAATACAGTATCACCCATCTTACTTTGCAATATGTTATACATTTATATTCAGCTGCTGAAATAGTGAAGAGCAGTAACAGTATCAACCAAAAATACAGATAATCTCACTAAGTTATATTTGGTTTTAGAATACATTGTTTTATAAGTTTTAGACCAAATAGCTGGGAGTCCTGAACAAGTCCAAGTAAGGAAAATGTATTGTGATCACGTCTCAGGAAACATTAGAAAGTTAACTTTATTTAATGTCTTGCTTTTCTTCTGCTACTTTTGGCGTACATTATATGACATTCCTTAGACGGATTTTAAAGTGTCATCCAAGAAGAGTTTCCATGTAAAATGACTAAGTTAAAAGTAACAATTAACAGTCATTTAAAAAAAAATTATTCAACCACTTTATATTTTTGGAAAAACTTATAAGTACCAGAGTAAAGCATTTGTTTAGCTCAGGTTTATAGATATTTATTGAGGATTATTAATCTGGGCAATCTGCAGTGCACTAGAGACATATCAGACTTTGAGGTGCTTATTTACTATCTAGTGATAGAGAAGGAGCTTGGGAATTCAGTTCAGTGTGAATCGTGTTTTGGTAAAACTATGTGCAAGGTACCGGAATACAGAAGACAAATGGCTGACATCTCGATTGTTTGGCCCACGTCAGGCTTCACAAAAGGAGAGGATACTTAGGAATACTATTTTTGACTATATAACAAAGAAAATGAACCAGAAAGTCTTACAGAGAAGTACCGGGAATAACTAAGAAACCATTGACTTTTGGAACCAACTTAACTGTTTTGTGACCCAGATATATAATTTACTAGTTCTGCAACCTTAGGAAAATCATTTACCCTATACCTTAGTTTCTTCCTTTGTATGTAGAAACAAATACTTAATGTTATGGTTTTTTGGGGGGTTTTTTTTGGTTATTTGTTTTTTTGCTGTTTTTTGCCAGGGCTGGGTTTGAACCCACCACCTCTGGCATATGGGGCCGGTGCCCTGCTCCTTTGAGCCACAGGCACCACCCCTTAATGTAATGTGTTTTTGTGAAAATGATTACAATTACTACTCTGATCTAATATTTTCTGAGTAATTCATGTGTGTCAGCCGCTATCCTGTATTTTACCCACACACTCTTATATAATCTCATGTTCTTGTGTGATATGTATTATTATTGCCCCGTTTATTGTTGTAAAATGATGTTTGATAACTTGCTCAATATCCCACAGCTATCAAAGCAACGATGTAAAGCTCAAATCTCCCTTCCCTGATCCTTTTTTCTCATTCATTCATCTTCAGCTGCTGAAGTAGTGAAGAGCGGTAACAGTATATCAACCAAAAATACAGATAATCTCACTAAGTTATATTTGGTTTTAGAATATCTATCAATAGACATCAATCTGACTAAAACATATGAATATCTAGGTTTACTTGATATTAACCTAGCTTCCTTCTAGGTAGTTAAAAAATATTTAATGCTATTATCAGTACCGTAAACTACTCATAAGATTATGAAATGCTGTTTAAGAATTGGGGTATAAGGCCGAGTTGAGGAGCAGAAAACACTTATTTTTCTCTGAATTTCTCTGCTTCTCCATCTTATCATCAATCCAGTCTCATGAATTTATTCAAGTTGTATGGCACATGTTTTAACTGAATATTGGAATGAGACCTGGAGACTAGAGCATATCTGTCATACCTAGATCAAGACAGGAAACTAAGTCAAATATGTGAATCAGAAGCCAGTTCTCATCGGCACAGCTGTGCTCCCCTACCCTATAGAAGAGAATAAGCTGCTGATGAACTAAGCGTTGAGTCCCTCTTTGGGACATACCACTCGACTATGTAATATTGTAGCCACAACCTTTCTTTTCTAGATTATATAGGGAGAAAGACATAACAATACCAGCACACACTTGGCTCTAAAGAAATATTTGTAAAATAAGGAATAAAAATGGATATTTATAATTAAATAAAATAATTCCTATGTATTTCATAAGAATAGCCAATTGGAGGAAGTAGTCGTGGTTTAGAGAAAAGTAATGATTGCTCATGTATTTAACTGTATAGAAAACATTTTAAAAAACCTTTCAAATGTTTATTATCAAGTTATGATTTTTAAATAGTTATATATGGTACTTGTATCATACATCCTAATTTATGATCCATTTATAGCATCGGAAATGGATTTATACGTAAATACATTCAGGGTTAGTACATTTCTTGCTTTGTTACTAACTATAATAGTATATTCCTTTGCACTCTGTGAACTTAGAATCTATGTGGAATTAATTCATCCTTGAGGATCTGAGCCTATGAAATTACCTCTCACTGTTAATCATGTGAAATTTAAAGCCAGAAACTCACTTATTTTCTGCGTGTAGGTTATCCTTAATGGAAAATGTTGTTTGTACATCAATTCTTTCTTTGTTACCAGGATTAGAAAAGAAGAAAATTCTTTTTTTTTAAGTTTTCAATTTTACTTTTCTGAGGTGATACAAAGGAAATTCATTATCTATTGTGAAGATATTCAGTGGTTCCAGGATTGCAGCTTCCTAAAGGGCCCTCATATTCACACAGAGAGCCCAGTATATGTGAAAGGAAACCAAGGATCACATCATAGGCTTTACCACAATTTGGTTTTTTTCATAATTGTTGCTATGATTCTCCAGTCTTTTTGGGTGAAGACAGTAAATCTGAACACTCTTGCATAAGTACATTTTTGGAGCTGTTATGAACTTACTTTTATTCTCAGCTTTTTAATCTTACTAAACTTCTAGAATTGTGTGTATAAAAACATATCTGAGAAATTTTAAAATAATTATTGGTATGTCATTTATGAATTAAATTTGGATTTCTTAGCAGGAGAAATTTAATTGTTTGAGACAGAGCTAGATGAAGATAATTGTTTATTGCTCTTTAAATAAAATAAAAACTGTGAATCCAGCTATTGCTTAGCATCCTTTTCCTTTCTATGTGTGGTACACTTGCAGATGAGGAATCTTATCAATAAACTGAAAAATAATTAGAAACTATGAATAGTCGGATGATTTTTTAATCTAGATTGTAACTTTAACTTGCATAGGGATTAGACAAAATATTTTTGTTCTCAGTTATTTATGGAAAGGATAGATTTAGTAGACTAACAAAGCATTAGTTACTTTTATTATTTAGGACCTTTGTTGTAATAATTTTTTTTCTTATAAGAGTTTACCAATGTTTAATAACTTTTAATTTAGGAGGATGCATTTTGCCTGCTGTTTAACAAAACATTATTTAATTATAAATGAAGTTGAAAAGCATAAAAAAATACATAATGTTGAAGTTATAGTTATTTGACTGCCTGAATCATTTTTACATATGTAACAGAAAGAAATTCAGAATGATGAAGATTGTCAAACCAGTTCTGTTTGGACTAAACATAGCAGTAAAGAAAAAATCAAAGATTTTTGGAAAGATAAGAGATTTCTTGAAATGAAAGATGCCTTAAGAGAGACCATCTGTAAAACAAAGGTAAAATTTATAGCCTGAAAACTTAAATTTCTGGTATTTCCTACAGAATTGTTTGAGAGACAAAATATTATAGAAATAACATAGATTTGGATATGTGAAAGTTGGTGTTCGAACCACATGTTTACAGTCTTTCTATAACCAGATCAAGTTAGGATATTGACCAATGTCTCTTATTTAAATTATATATATTATATATATGCACACACACATACATATTATAGAAAGACACAATGTTCCCAATTCATAGTATACTCTTAACACATAGTATACTCTTAACCTGAGTATTACACAGGTAATTACTGAAAATTTCTGTCTATGTTTAATGTAAGGTGTGTCTAATAAAGCATTTTTCTTACCTGTCAGTACTATATATATTCATAATTCATCTTCTAAACTCAAGTATTTCAACTGCATTTGGAACAAAATTCAAAAAAATACTCAAGTGAATTCTATTTTGATTAACATGAAAAATACAAAACAGGAAGGACTTTGAACTTGGAACAGTGAAAAGTATCTCAAGCATATATGCTGCTCTCAAGTATAGTTTTTCAAACTGTATAAGCAACCAAAATAAGGGCATTATTAGTTCTCCTCTAAAAGAGCTAATTATGTTCAGTTTTATATTGTGTTTTATGATATGGTTAATTTGTCAATTTATCATTAACTTAGTAATTATTAGTCTAAATTAGTATGTGTAACTGGGAAGATATTTAAAATAAACTATTTCTACTGTATCTTAAATATTTTTGAAAGATAATTCTAGGAATAATTTGGAATATAAATTGCATGGTTCCTTAAGGAATCATTTATGGCAAGTTTAGCTCAAACTTTCAATGCTTAAAATATTTTTCTATTTTTTTCTTGCTTTTCCAAAGTATAATTGAAATTTATGTAACTTAAAAGACTTTGTCTAATTACATGAGCAGTTTTTAATAAGCTTTTGAGTTGATCTGGCTATTGACATATGTATTGTAAGCCATAGTATAAAGTATTTCTAATTACAGAAAGAAATGTTAAATAATGGTAGAGTTAAAATAAATTTGGGCCAGGTGCAATGGCATATGCCTCTAATCCCAGCACTTTGGGAGGTCAAGGTAGGAGGATCAGTTTAGATGAGGGGTTCACCTGAGCAACACAGTGAGACCTTGTCTCTACACAAAATTAGCCAGACATAGTGGTATGTGCCTGTAGCTCTGGCTACTCAGGAGGCTGAGGTGGGAGGATCTCTTGACCCAGGAGTATGAGGCTATAGTGACCTATGATGAAGCCACTGCATTCCATCCTGGGTAACAGAACAAGATCTCTTCTCTAAATAAATACATAGATAGATTTGATTTTGAATAAACATGGGAAAAAAGAATAGAATAGACACTTTGTAAAAGACAGGAATTACTTTTTTTATTTTTATTTTTTTATGAGACAGCAAAGCTGTCACCCTGAGTAGAGTGCTGTGGTGTCACAGCTCACAGCAACCTCAAACTCTTGGGCTCAAGCTATTCTCCTGCCTCAGCCTCCCAAGTAGCTGGGATACACACTACTGCCATAACTCCTGGCTATTATTTTGTTGTTTCAGCTGGCCCAGGCCAGGTTCGAACCTATCCACTGAGCTATGGGCACTGCCCAAGACACGGGAATTATTAATATACATCTACAGTCATGCACAGCATGATGATGTTTCAGACAGTGACGGACCACCTCTATGCCAGTGTCTGATAAGATTAATAATGCTGTGTTGTTATTGTACCTACCTTATGTTTACATGTGTTTAGATGCACAAATACTCAGAGCTGTCTTGTAGTTCCTTACAGTGTTCAGTAGAGTAACATGCTATACACGTTTGTAGCCTAGGAGCAAGAGGCTACACTTACTGGCCTGTGTGTGCAGTGGACTGTACCATCTAGGCTTGTGTGAGCACACTCCGTCACGTTCTTGTGATTATAAAATTGTGCTTCTCAGAACATATCCCCATTGCTCCATGGCACATGACTGTGTATATCCTTTATAATTTCTTTGAAAAGGAATTTGGTTTCTTTTAGGACTGAAGAGCCTATAGGTAAAATTCAGTTAGAAATTTCTTTCTTAAATAAATTTTTTAGTTTAATATGGTTTGTAATAGTACTTTGAATTAAGTGCATAGGTAAAGTAGGTAAGTAAATTAAGTGTACATGTAAACATAGTATAAACCTTTGTGAACTAAAATGTTTTCTTCTGCTTCATCTTAGTATAACTAAGAAGTGAGATAATTCACAGGGCTCTTTGCTATATTTGATATCATATCTATATTTTACAAATCTACATTCCTAGGTGTGTTTTTCTTTGATGACTTCGGTTGGTTGTGTTGTGGCTATATTTAATCCATAGTTTTACTAAACTATTTTTACAAATACGCAGAAAGAAATGCAAAATTGTGATGAAGATGTTAATGTTAGTTCTGTTTTGACTGAACATCATAAAAAAGAAAAATTCGAAGGCTCCAGTAAAGATTTGAAATTCATTAAAATGAGAAATACGTTAGGAAGGCATGTGTATGGAATTCAGGTAAAACTTTCCAAATTAAAAATAATTTTGTTGTATTTTACAGCTCTTTTTTGAATTTTATAAATATGTCACTTGTGACATTTCTTCTGAAGCATATGTACAAAAGTGTTATAAAACATTTGTATGTGGTTTTAAAAATTCATTAAAAATGAATGCTTATGTACTTCCCATCCAGGTTAAGATGTAGACCCTTACCAATTTCTTAAGATCCTGCTTTATTGTTTCCTAATTGCATCTTTTTCTCCCTCTAATTCAGAATTTACTTTTATCTTAGAATTTGTATTATCTATTTTCATGCTTTTCATTCCAGTCAGCTATTTTTATAGCTCTATATATTATTTAATTTTGTCTGTTAATGAACACTTTGTAGTTCATGTTATTTATAGACTGTTTTTGCTGGTATATACATGTTTCATTGTTTGACTATGTCAAAATTATATCTTTTGTCCATTTTACTATTGATAGGCATTTGGGTTTCTTTTTGTTGGTCTCTGTATTTGATTAATTGATTGGTGTTTGTAATTCTGCTATGAACAGTTTGAACATTATCTGTGTAACTCTTAGTATGCATGTTGAGGAATTTCTGTAGCAGAGAATATATTGCTGGAAGCGGAGTTGCTGGGTCATACGCAACTCTGCATGTTCAGCTGTACTAGGTAATGCCCACCTGTTTTGCAAAATGTGTTACTAAAGTGGATGAGATTTCCTGTTGTATATAACTATTTTTGAATGTGGTATGATTATGTGTAAATCATTCTTCTTAAGTTTATTTGGATTTTGTAGCATACATCATTTTGAGATTTGTTTAATTGTGGTCTAAATGCATGTAGAAGGAAACTAAGAAAAAAGATGAAGGCATTCAAAGGAGTTATACTTTGAGAAAAAAGCACAAAAAAGAAAAAGAAAGCAATTGCAAGAAAGACATTGCACATGACAAAATTAAACGTACCTTAAGAAAGCACATATATTATAGAGATCAGGTAAGACTTTGTAATCTAACCTATAGTTTAATTTGGGGGGGCTTTTCTCTAATCTAGACGTATAAACTCATGAGTACTTGCTGTGTTAAATATAACCTTCATGTCTTACAAAAAAATTCTTTGAGTTGATCTGGTGTGATATTCATAGTTAATGGTATAATTAGCTTTGGTTCATGGTGAAAGTATTCTTACATGAATACACAAAGACGTTTGAGTTAATAATCAAGATATTCAAATAAATTTTGTTTGGCCTGAATGTAATAAATAAGAAAAAGAAACAAAGGTTTTGAAGAAAAAGCTGCCTTTCTTTAAATGAAAATGTCTTAAAACTACATATGTGTAGTAGTAAATTCTAATGTAAATTTTATTTTCTGTCTTACTCTTTCTTGGTATTATATGGACCATTTTTAATAAGATGGCTTATCTTTTACATGAGATCCTTCTTAAATAAATATTTCCTACAATATAACTTTGTTTTACAATTTTAACCACGGTGTGTTAATATACACATTTAGAAGGAAAATAAGTAATGAATTTAGTTTTATGTGAACAACAAAAAAAGGGGAAGGTTCTAGGAAATATTTGGAACAGGTTAAAAGAAAAAGTGCCTTAAGAAGTACGTATATAAATATCAGTTAAAACTTTACAAATTGAAATGTTTGCTTTTTAAGCTTTTCAATTCATTGTATCATCTTGACATAGGATTGTGAGGATGGATCTTTCGGGTGGTGGAGCGGTGACACTGTTTGGATGTGTGGTTCTTGTATTGTCCTTTGTGATATTACCTGTGTTGACACTATCTTTAGTACATTTTCTAAAGTTTCCTTACTTTGCTGTATGCAGAAAGAAATAAAGAATTCTGTTTTTGTTGATTATGCCAAAGAATCAAAAACCAAGGATGTGGGAACAGATGTGGATATTATTGCAATTAAGAATGCCTTAAGGAAGCACATATATAGAGCTCAGGTAAAATTTGGCACTCTAAAAATTTTATATTATTTCCTATCTTTCTCTAGTATAATTTGATTTTATTTATATATACAAGGTGGCCGTAAGGTTCATCTACAACTTTATGGCCACTCTGTGTACACAGACAACACATCATACATACACACATACAATTCATTAGTATGTTTAATATGTCTTAAAATAATTTTCTTAGTTTTCTAGGCTGTAATGCAGTAATTTTATTTGTATGTTTACTAAATATGCCGAATTCTATGCTATTTGTACCTCAGTAATGTGAGAGATAAAATTATGTGTTATCATCTGCTGTAACTTTTTGCTGGGCATTTACTCGCCTGATCTTGAAGGGTGAGGGCTGGAAGATCTCCATATCTGTTTTCCTAGTTCAGCTTTAGTCATAAGAAGGCCTGTTCCCTCTTCAGGGCTAAAGGTATAAGCTGGTGGGTTTTGTTGTTTTTGTTTTCTTTTTTCCTATTTTTTTGCCTCTCCAATTTTTTCACCTACTCTCTGGGATTAACAGTGTTTGGACCTTTCCCCTATAGTTTAATTGTTCACCATTGTTCACCTCCCCTAGGTCTGCCCTTGAGATAGGCTTTTTTTTTAAAATAATTTTCTTGAATCATAATTCTATACATTGGTGCAATCATAGGGCACGATTCATATACATTCAGAAATGTTTTGATCGTACTGTTACAGATAGCCTTCATGGCATTTTCTTGATCACTATATAAAGACATTGATACTCTACATTTAATAAGTCACAAGCACCCAGTGAGGTTTGAGGAAATCCTGCCATAGGGTACAAACTCCACTTTAATTCTCGGAAGTTCTTTACTGTCACACTAGCCTACACCTGACCTTTAGCAAGTAGCTAAAATTTTAGCTGAAATTTTCTTACCCTTATTTCCTGGTGGCCTCCTTTTCTACCACATTGCGCCTCAAATAAAGGCAAGTCCCAGGTCCTTAGAACCTCCTGTCTTTCTGTATACTTCAGTCTAGTTGATCACACTATTCCATTTGCTCTCTTGTGAGTTTAAGAAAAATTATAGTTGGTAGGTAATCTAGCTTTTTCTTACTAAGGTGGGTACACTTTTCTTTGTAACTTTCTACATCCAAACTGGAAGCCGAAGATTTGTCTTTTTTTAAATTTGTATTTCTTTTATTAATAATGAGTTTAAGCATATTCTTTTCCTTTACTTGCCATTTGTATATTTCTTCCTCTGCTAATTCCCTATTCATATTCTTTTCTTGTTTCCATTGGATTGCTTATTTTATATCTTTGTTTCTGAAACTCTTTATATAATCAGGATAATATCTCTTAGTTTTAACATAAAGAATATTATTATGTCTGGGTACAGTGGCTCAGGCCTATAATCCCAGCACTCTGAGAGGCTGAGGTGGAAGATTGCTTAAGGCCAAGAGTTTGAGACACATAAGCAAGAGTTATTCTCTGTCTCTATAAAAAAAAAAAAATAATTAGCCAGGCATGGGTGGTACACATCTATGGTCCCAGCTACTTGGGAGGCTTTGGCAGGAGGATCACTTGAGCCCAGGAGTTTGAGATTGCTGTAAGCTGTGATGATGATGCCCCAGTGCTCTAGCCTGTGAGACAGAGCAAGACCCTGTCTCACAAAAGTTAGTCAAGTACATTTTTTTTTTTTAGAGACAGAATTTCACTTTAACACACTCAGAGTGCTGTGGCATCACAGCAACCTCCAACTCCTGAGCTTACATGATTCTCTTGCCTCAACCTCCCAAGTAGCTGGGACTACAGGCGCCTGCCACAACGCTCAGCTATTTTTATGTTGCAGTTTGGCTGGGGCTGGGTTTGAACCCACCACCCTCAGTATATGGGGCCGGCGCTCTACTCACTGAGCCACAGGTGCCGCCAGAGTACTTTTTTTTTAATAATAGCTACACATTGAAAACAGTATGTAGGTTTCAAAAATGGGTTTGCATATATGATGGAATACTAGCAGTCAGTTGAGTACACTATTTTAAAATAATGTTTAATAAAACGGACAAATTCTTACAATTCAGTGGGAGGAAATGTTAGATAAATGTATAGGATTGAAGTGTGGAAAGATACAAAATGTCCTCAATAATTGTTCCTAGAAGGTAAGCTTATAGGAGTCTTTTATGTATTTACTATTCTTTCTAACATCCTCTTAATTATCTACTAAGAAAAGAATATATTTTCAGATTTTTTTAATTAAAACATTTTTATTGATACATAAGAATTGTACACATTTCTGGGGAATACATGATATAATGATACAGTTATACAAATGTATGATGATTGTATATTTATTTAGGATACTCATTGCTTCAGGCAGGTATTGTTTTTGTGTATTGGGAACATTTCAGATTGTCTAGCTTTTTTGGAATATGCCATAAATTATCATCAAGTCTGTTTACCCTACTTTGTTACCCTAACACTGGATCTTACTCCTTTTAACTGAATGTTTATACCCATTAGCCAACCTCTCTTTATTACCCCCCACCATCCCTTTCAACCTCTAGTCTATCATTTTGCTCTCTACCCCATGAGATCAACTTTATTAGCTCCTACATATAAGTGAAAACATACAGCATTTGTCTTTGTATGCCTGGCTAATTACTTAACATAATGACCTCTAGTTACATCCATGTTGTTGTGAATGACAGGAATTCACTTTTTTAATGGTTGAATAGTATTCCATTTGGGAGATACTTAGGGTGATTCCTTATCTTGCCCATTGTGAATAGTGCTGCAATAAACATAGGGGTTCAGGTATCCCTTTGATATACTGGGTATTTTTTTCCCCTTTCAATAAATACCCAATAATGGGATTGATGGTATGGTAGTTCTGTTTTTAGTGTTTTGAGAAACTACCATACTGTTTTCATAATGGCCTTACTAGTGTGTAAGAGTTCCTTTTTCTTTTTATCTTCAATATCATTTTTTGTTTTGTCTTTTTGATAATAGCCATCTTAACTGGGGTGAGATGACACTTCATTGTGGTTTTGATCTGCATTATCCTGATGGTTATTGATATTGAGCACTTTTTCATATACCTTGTGGCTATTTGCATGTCTTCTTTTATGAAATGTCTATTCAGATCTTTTGCCCACTTTTTTAATGGGATAGTTGGTTTGCTTTTGAGTTGAGTTCTGTATATACTTGGGTATTAGTCTCTTATTGGTTGAGTAGAATATTAATTTTTTTTTCATTCTTGTAGATTAACTCTTTACTCTGTTGATTGCTGTGCAGCAGCTTTTTTTTAGTTTAATATAGGGCTATTTCTCTATTTTTGTTTCCTTTGCTTTTGAAGTTTTGGCCATAAAATCTTTGCCTATACCATTGATCCGAAGTGTTTCCCCCATGTTTTCATCTAATTGTTTTATAGTTTCCAGTCTATACGTCTAACAATCACAGATCCACACAAGAGAAAGTATCAAATTCAACAAGTGTGGGAGGAAAGGGTACAGTAGCTTCCCACCCAGGTACAATGCATGGATATGGTACATTCCCTGAGTGTAGGACACAGCTACAGTGACTTGAACCTTTCATGTGTAAATTATATGACCTAATGGTTTATACCCTCATATTAATCTGAAATAAAAAGTAAAAGGAAAGCCAGTCCCAGAAAGTGGAAGTAATCTTTCACACATCTTTGTACTTTTTACTTTCTGTTCTCGCTGTTCGATTCTAAATCCTAAAGCTATCCAAACTAGTAGTATAACTACTTATCTGTAGCCAGAAATGCCTTCTCTCCTGTTGTCCATATCAGCCAATGTTATTGGAACCTTAGACTCAGTCATGCAGTAGGCACACTGAGAACCAGAACAGAGGCGGAATACTTAGCTCTGACGTAAGAAAAGTCCTAAGAGAGAAGGGTTCAGCCACTGCCCACACTGAAATTGAACAATAAACCTGTCTCCACACATCTTCAAGCTGCATATTTACTGAGTAATTTAGGAATGAATCCAAAGCTTGTGGGGAGCTAAAATAATGGTTTTTTGTATTACATGTGACTTTCTCCAGAAGTTTCTAAGGCAATTTCCAAGTTACTGGCAAGAAAATTTTGCCGCACCTGCATACAGGACTGTAGCAGTTCCTTCCCACCTAGTTAAGGAAGGAATTGTTTCAGGCCTGCTTGTTTCAGGTCTGGTTGTTCCAGGAATGGTTGCTCCAAGACTGGCGCTTCCAGGTTTGGTCACTGTAGGTCAAGTTGCCCTAGGTTTGGTTCTATATTGGAAGGTCTCCAGATGCAGCACACCTAGTGGGAGGAAGAGTAGAGGCCTGGCTGCTCTGTGGGTGCTTAGGCCTTCTGAGCCTGAGTCATACTGTTGCTGTTCTTTGGCCAGTTGGGTTTTTTTGCCACCTTTCAGATTTTATTCTCTGGTTCTGGAACCAGGTCTTAATCTATTTGTGGTGAGGTTCAGGATGTTGGAAAGTTCTTGTCTGCTTGAGACTGAGGTATTTCTGTCTCTGACATCTATCATTGCATATTCACTATGTTTGTAGACAACATGGTTCTAGCCTTCTATTTCTTGACCTGGACCTTTATCTTCTTCACTGCATTCTCTACACAAGTGGCAAGTTTTATTTTGGGAGTGATGGAAGAATCAGGACTGTCCTGAGTCAGCATATCATATAGAACAGAAGAGGAGAGGTGGTTTGTGTGGCGGGCATCTCAGTGGAAGACATTTGCAAGGATAGACAGTTTACTTCAGGCCTACAGGTCACAAGCATTGTTAAGAGTCCCTGGAATTAGATGCTTCAAAGCAAGGCAGGCTTAGGGTCTACCCTAGACTCATGTTATTGAGAAGGAGGAACAAAATTGAAAAAGTTAGACTGCTTTTAAAAAAGGCTCAAACTTAAGTGTCTAATTGAATCTCCGGATATAAAAAGATCCAAAACCAGGGAAAAAGAGCCTCCTTCACAACAGCAAGAGGCAACCAACTCAATCCAGCAAAATCCCTAACATTTTTTGAAGAAGGTGCCCATTTTCTAATGTATATTGTTGGCACTTCTATTGAAAATCAGTTGACTGTAAATATGTGGATTAGTTTCTGGCTTCTCTAATCATTCCACTCATCCTTCAGCATCCTTTGTAGTTCCATATGAATTTTAGGATTGTTTTCTTCTGTTTCTGTGAAGAATGTCATTTGTATTTTGATAGGGATTAAATTCAATATGTGGATTGCTTTGGGTAATATGGTCATTTTAACAATACTCTAACAATCTGTGAGCTTGGAATTCCTTTCCATTTATTTGTGTTGTCTTTTCTTCCATCAGTGTTTTGTAGGTTTCCTTGTAGGGATCTTTCATTTACTTGGTTATATCGATTCCTTGTTATTTTTCTAATAGCTATTATGAATGGGATTGCTTTTTTGATTTATTTACAGCTCATTGTGATCAGTGTATAGAAAACCTGCTGATTTTTGTATGCTGATTTTATATTCTACAACTTTACTGAGTTTTGTTGAGTATTTTTGCTTCTATGTTCATCAGGAACATTGGCCTAGAGTTTTTGCTGTCAGAGTAATACTGGTGTCATAGAATTGAATTAGAAAGAATTCCTTCCTCTTAAGTATTTTGTAATAATTTGACAAAAATTGATGTTAGTTTTGGTTTTTTGTTAAGTTCGTTTGAATTTAGCAGTTATGCCATTTAGTCCCAGGATTTTATGTTTTTGTTGGGAGACTTAATATTATTGATTCAGTCTCATTACTAATTATTGGTCTGTGTAGGTTTTCTATTTCTTTCTGAATCCCATCTTTGTAGGTTATGTATGTATCCAAGAAATTTTCTGTTTACCAATTTGTTAGCATATAGTTGTTAATAATAGTCTCTAATGATGTTTTGTATTTCTGTGACATCAGTTGCAGTGTCTCCTTTTTAATTTTTTATTTGGGGGTCTTTTTTCTTAATCTGTCTATTGACAATCTGTTTATTGATTTTGCTGACTTTTTTTCAAAAAGCCAAATTTTTTTCTTGATTTTTAAGTCTTTAGTTTTGCTCAGACTTTTATTATCTTTTCTCTATTCTGCTAATTTTGCATATAGTTTGTTCTTACTATTTAAATATTTTTAGGTACATCATTGGATTGATTTAAATCTTTCTACTCTCTTGATAGAGGCATTTATTGTTGTAGACTTCTGTCTTTGTACCGCTTTTGCTGTATCCTACATGTTATGGTATGTTGTGTTTTGGTTTTCATTTGCTTAGAGTGGTTTTTTATTTACTTCTTCTCTGTTTATCCAGTGGTCATTCAGGATCATGTTGTTTCATTTATAGATATTTGTACAGTTCCAAAGCTCCTCTTATTATTGATTTCTAGTTTTATTCCAGTATCATTTGAGAAAATAATAGGTAAAATTTTGATTGCCTTTAGATTTGATGAGCCTTGTTTTATGGGCAGAGGTGTTTGATTTGTGGTCAATAGGATTTGTGAGGACCTTTTTGCTTATCTCTGGTGTCAGATGTCATGAAAAGGATGCAAAACATCACCACCCCGCCAAGACAACATTCTTCCAGTGTACAGCAGAAAAGAGAAAATGTCAGACACTCCTATCTGTCCTAGGGAATGTTCCATGTGCTGATGAAAAAAAATGTACATTCTGCAGCTGTTAGGTAAAGCATTGTGTAAATACTCTTGAGATCACTTGGTCTAATATGGAGTTTAAATCCAAAATTTTATTATTGTTTTTCTATCTAAATGATCCTTCTGGTGCTGACAGTAAGTCTCCAACTATTATTATATAGTGTATTTCTCCCTTTAGATCTTCTAATATATGCTTTATATATCTAGATATGCTGGTGTTGGGTGCATATATATTTAGAAATGTATCTTCTTGCTGAATTGATCCCATAGATCACTTAGGCTTTTTCTTTCTTTTTTTTTCTTTTTTTTAGTTCTTTATTTTTATCTGAGTTATTTCAAAAGACTATCTTCATGTCTTCAAGTTTAGAAATTCTTCTGGTGTATCTAATCTATTATTGAATCTTGTGATTGTATTTTTTATTTTATTCATTGAATTCTTCAATTACAGGATTTCTGTTTGGTTCTTTTTAATGATAATGCTTTGTTGAATTTTTCATTGAGATCATAAACTTTCTTGATTTTCTTGGGTTCTTCATCCTGTATTTTTTCTGTCTCACAGAGTTTCTTTAACATAATCATTTGGAACATTTTTTCAGGCATTTCATATATTTCTTTTACTTTGGAATCTGTTGTTTGAGAATTATTGTTTTTGTTTGGAGGTGTAATGTTCCTTGTTCTTTTGTGTTTCCTATGTTATCAAATTGATATCTGTATCTGGTCTAACAGTCACTTCTCCCAGTTTTTCCTTAGGAAAACAAACTATTATTTTTATAGTTGTGTCTTTAATGTTGGTTAAATATGGCACTTTGGCTTTGATTCTGTGCAGGCACAGACGTGTATTCTCCACATGATTTCTTTGGCTTTAGTCATTGTCAGTGTTGCGAGTGAGTGCATCAGTGGCTTAAGCCATGGTGGTTAATGGAGTCTATGCAAAACTTGCTAAGGATGTGGATGACAGACAGATACTTCTCAGGTAGTATTGGTGATGATGGCAGGCAGGGTGGCATATGCTGGCACCAGTAGTAGTGGGTTGAGATAGCACTCCTGGCACCTTGCTTACATGACAGGAATGGTGCCAGGAGTGCTGCCAGGATGGATCCTTGGGCACCTGGGGCAGTGTGCATACTTCCAACAATGATAGTAGAAGTGGCATGCCAATACTCCGGCCACCAGGGAGCAAGCTCATATATTAGTGGTACCATCAACAGTCTGGGCCAGCCAGTCCCCAAGTCCCCCAATGGCACAGGTGGGTGGTTGTCAGCAGAAACAGGCTGGTTGTTCTAGACTAAGGCCCCTCTGCTGGTATGCATGGATGATGTTGGCAGGGCAGGTTAATTTGCAGGTCTCTGGACAGCATACTGAGGAACTGACAACAGTGCAGTGGGCTTGGTGGATCATTCTCAACCCCCTGACAGTGTACGTGGGTGCCTGGTTGGTAGATAGGGCAAGGTGAAACCCCCACCCTCTTCCCTGGAATGCATGCTCGGATGCCTGCAATGCTGGGAAGAACAGACCTGTTGTCAGGTGTCCTGGTGGTGTGCTCATGTGCCATTGGCAGTATGTAGGGTTGGGTCACTACCCATGTCCTCTGGCAGTGCACTCAGGCACTTGTGGCAGTGGTAGTGGTCAGAATGGACAGAGAGAGTTGGTATGGGCTCTGGTATAGTAGGCAGAGTAGGTCACTCTTTAGGTTCCTTTGGCTTATGGCTTGTTTGCATGTGTTGGTGAGTGGAGCAGGGTGTGGTCTAGTAGTGGCTGGGCTCTCAAAATGATGCCATGCTGTGGGACCCAGTGCAAACTCCCTCTCTGGAACAATACTACTGCGTGGGCTCCAGGCAGTTCCCTAAGCTACTCTCAAGGCCTTCAAAGGTTGAGGGACCCTCATTTGGCTGAAACTGTAGAAGTCCAAAGCAAGAACTCTCACCTCCTTTCCCTGGGTCATTTCTCCTGATGCCTAGCCAATTCCAAATCACAGATGGACTAGCTGCTTCTCCTCCCTGTCCTTTATGTTTCAGGGGTACCCTGTCTCCCCGATGAATTCTGGTGTTTTTTCCTAGATGCTTTATTCAACCTTTGATTATCCACTTTCTATTTTATTCCTTTTTGAGTACTAGGCACCTCTATTCAGCTTTTTTTTTTTTTTTTAATTAAATCATAGCTATGTACAATAAGCAATCATGGGGTACAATGTGCTGGTTCCATATACAGTCTGAAATATTTTCACCGAACTGGTTAACTTAGCCTCCATGGCATTTTCTTAGTTATTGTATTCAAACTTTTATACTCTACATTTAATATATATACTCTACTTCAGCTTCTTGAAACCCTTTTTCTTCCAGGATACTGCCTCATTAGTATATTGTAGATATTTTTCAAAGATAATTTTTTAAACTATCCACTTTAAAACAGTAAGAGGAAGATTTTACATAAGATGTTATAGACTGACATTTTTTATCGTACCCTTATACAAAATGTTCTCCCTATTCATATTTCTTTTCTTTTCTTTTTTTCTTTTTTTGGAGACTTCGTCCCCCTTTTTTGCCCTCAATAGAGTTCTGTGCCATGATAACAACTTCAAATTCATGGGCTCAAGCAATCCCCTGGCCTCGGCCTTCCAAGTAGCTGGGACTACAGGTGCCCGTCACAATGCCCGGCTGTTTTTAGAGACAGGGTCTCGCTCTTTCTCAGGCTGGTCTTGAACCTGTGACCTCAGGCAATCCACCCGCCTTGGCCTCCCAAAGTGCTAGGATTACAGGTGTGAGCCACCGCTTCCAGCCCTTATTTATATTTTTAATTATTAAACTACTAGGAATGATGAACCTCTTCATATCTCTGAGTGTAACTTCATCTCTTAAGTTATCTTAATTTAGAAGAAGAAAATAAAGAAATGTTTATATTTATGAGAGTGCCATTTTCCTAAGATGATGGAAGTCACTAGTTTGAGCAAATATGAGTATCAAATTGATTATACCCCTTAATGTTTTCCTGATTCTGTTTTCTGTGTTTTCCTATGGTTTTATGCTTTATAAGCTAAAATGTATTTTTCAACCTAACAATGTTAAATTTTAATTATATGGTTGCTTTTTTGTAGGCTGTCAGATACAACTACGTTAGAATAGATAAACAACCAGTATACAATGTTGAGGTAAGGGGCTTGGAGTAGGGTGGTAATCAGGACAAAAAGAAACTTTGTGTTCTATTATTATTAGTTATTTTGATTTAAAGGAATGTATTGTCTGTAAAAGAATACTTCCTGTAAAAGTTTAAATATAGTTTCTGTAATAAAAAATGAAAAGGAAAATTGTTCTGTCAGAATTTGTTAATTGATAAAAAATGTTTCCCATGCAGTAGAAAACTGATCACAAATATTAAAAACTTAGTGTGCTTATGACAGGTGAAACATGAAGTAGGACAGTTAAGTTCATGAACTCATCCTAGAAACAGTGCTGCAAACCTCATGGCTGACTGTCGTCATGGTCACCTGTGAAGCTATGCATTGATACCAGTACCTCATCCACCGTTCAGAGCAGTTTTGTAACTTTTTCTTGAATGGCTATCAGGGCTGTCATGGTATGAGATCTGACAGTTAAGTTCACAAACTCATCCTACACAAAGTGCACATACCTAATTATCACTGCTGTCACTAGATAGATGGCCAAGGGTAGTACTTTGAAGGTGACCATAGTGATATTCAGCAGTAAGATATGGAGGACTTTATCTAGGATGGGTTCATAAATTTAGTTGTCAACATCATAGGATGATAGCCCTGATGACCATTCCAGGAATAAAGTTCCAAAATTACTTTGAAAGGTAGACTAGATGCTGGCGTTGGTGTATAGCTTCCCAGGGGACCACCTTAAAGGTCACTGAGTGATGGTCTCAAGGAGATATGTAGCACTTTTGCTAGGTAGGGTGAGTTGCTAACTAATCCAACCTCGTCTTTGTCCCTGTTCTCATGTTTCAAAACTTTCTTAATTACTACGTTTACATTAGACTATTTTCGTGTAATATTTACAAAAGTATACTATTTCTTTTATATTATTATTCTAAAATTGATTTTTTTATTCAATGTAATTTTTCAGAGCAGTCTGGATTCTCAACTTAGAGTAATTACTTTTATTGTTAAAAGTATTTTGACTAAGGGAAATGTAACTCTTAGGGAAATGAAACTTTCCAAGTTACATAAATATGCATTCTCAGATTGATTGTATGATTTGGTTCTCTGACACTTGCTACTTTTTTAAAATATTGGTTGGAGTTGTTGATATCAATATATTTAGGAGTTTATAATAGACACACTTTGTCTTTCAGTTTAAAAGAAAACCAAAAATTAATTCTGCACCTAAACTTTGTCATTGTAGCTCTCTGACTGAAGTCTTCTCTTTGTCAACTAAACTGCAAATTCTAACTCAAAGTTTTCTTTGAGAGGTAGTATTTACCCTTTCTATTTAAGGGAACAAAAACAACAATTAATCATTTAAATTTTTCTAGAGACTTAGTTGTTGAAAAACACTCCATATACAGAATCCTTTTTGAAATATGTAATAACCCTGTCAAGTAGTGAGGTCAGGAGTTATTGTCATTTTATAAATTAGGAAATTAAAACTAACTCAAAATTTAATTTCAGAATTTCACCTTTCTTTTCTTTAAGTCATAGAATCTTTTCTTTTTTTAGGTAAAAAATGCTGAATTTCCCAGGGGTGTATTAAATTTAATTGAAAGCCTCATAGAAGGACAGTTTTTTAAAGAAGCAATTGAGGAACTTTCCTCTTTGCAAGCACATTACATCCCTCCTGTATGCCTTCTTCATGCTCTACTAGAGAATGTTCTACAGGTAAGAGGATTCTTAAGAGTTTATATTTTTTCAAAGAATGTTAAAATGTAAACTTCTCTTTTCAGTGTTTTATGTTTTTCATTTTACTCCAAAATACAAAACCTATTTGTTATTATTTCTTTTCTAGTTAAAATTTTTAAACTGTGTGGTCAGTGCACTCTTACTATTTTAGCTTATTATTTTTCTCAAGACTTCTCAGATAATTTTTTCTTAGAAAAAAATGTTATCTAGTTCTTCTCATGGCAGTAAAGTATCTAATGTTAAATTCAGATTATCTAGAATGCTATTTGGTAAATTGCTTCTTTAGTACATTGATAATAATAATTGTAATTCATAGTATATAGATACTGAACAAATTCTTTAAACTGTGAAAACCAGTAGGAGCAGCTGTTCAGAGATAACTTTCTAATCATGTTCTTCATCGAGGTCCTAATTTGGAAACACAACAGGTATAAAATATGTCAGAATCATTTTGCATGAATAATTTCTTTCACATGACATCTGGGAACTCTTTTTTTTTTTTTTCTAATTGGTTTTTATTATTAAATCATAGCTGTGTACATTAGTGCAATCAAGGGGTACAAATGTGCTGGTTTCATATACAATCTAAAATATTTTCATCAAACCAATTAACATAGCCTTCATGGAATTTTCTTAGTTATTGTATGAAGACATTTGTATTCTGCATTTAGTAAGGTTCACCTGTACCCTTCTAAGATGCACCATAGGTGTGGCCCTACCAATCACCCTCCCTATACCCCAAACTCACCCCTCCCTTCCCTCTTTCCCCATATTCTTGTTCTATAGTTGGACTATAGCCTTCCTATGAAAGCTATAAATTAGTTTCATAGTAGGGCTAAGTACATTGGATACTTTTTCTTCCATTCTTGAGATACTTTGCTAAGAAGAATATGTTCCAGCTTCATGCATGTAAACATGAAAAAGGTAAAGTCTCCATCTTTCTTTAAGGCTGCATAATATTCCACAATGTACATGTACCACAATTTATTAATCCATTCGTGAATCGATGGGCACTTAGGCTTCTTCCATGACTTAGCAATTATGAATTGGGCTGCAATGAACATTCTGGAACAGATGTCTTTGTTATAATGTGATTTTTGGTCTTCTGAGTATATATTTAGTAAAGGAATTATAGGATCAAATGGCAGGTCTATTTTTAGATCTCTTAAGTATTCTCCAAACATCCTTCCAAAAGGAACATATTAGTGTGCATTCCCACCAGCAGTGTAGAAGTGTTCTCTTTTGTTCACATCCACGCCAAAATCTCTGGTTTGGGGATTTTGTTATGTGGGCTGATCTTACTGGAGTTAGGTGATATCTCAAAGTAGTTTTGATATGGATTCTCTGATGATTAAGGATGGTGAACATTTTTTCATATATCTGTAGGTCGTGCGCCTGTCTTCTTTAGATAAGTTATCTTCAAGTCCTTTGCCCACCCTGAGATGGGATCAGTTGTTCTTTTCTTGCTAATACGTTTGAGTTCTTTGTGGATTCTGGTTATTAAACCTTTGTCAGAGGCATAACCTGCAAATATTTTCTCCCATTCTGCGGGCTGTCTGCTTGCTACACTTACTATGTTCTTGGCTGTACAAAAGCTTTTTAGTATGATCAGTTCCCAGTAGTGTATCTTTGATACTACTTCAATTGCCTGGGAAGTCCTCCTCATAAAATATTCACCCAAGACGATTCCTTCAAGAGTTTTCTCTGCACTTTCTTCTAGAATTTTTATAGTTTCCTGCCTTAAGTTTAAGTCTTTAATCCAGTGAGAGTCTATCTTAGTTAATGGTGAGAGGTGTGGGTCCAATTTCAGTCTTCTATAGGTCACTAGCCAGTTCACCCAACACCATTTGTTAAATAGGGAGTCTTTTCCCCACTGAATGTTTTTAATTGGCTTGTCAAAGACCAAGTAACAGTAAGCTGGATTCATCCAGCTTAGTTCATTCTTAGTTCTCTATTCTGTTCCAAACATCCACCTCTCTGTTTTTGTGCCAGTACCATGCTGTTTTGATCACTATCAATTTATAGTAGAGTCTCAGGTCTGGTAGCATGATTCCTCCTGCTTTGTGTTTATTTCTGAGTAATATCTTGGCTATTCAAGGTTTTTTCTTATTCCATGTAAAACAAAGTATTATTTTTTCGAGATCTTTAAAAATATAACAATGGAGCTTTAATAGGAATGGCATTGAAATCATATATTGCTTTGGGTAGTATAGACATTTTAAGAATGTTGATTCTTTCCAGCCATGAGCATGGTATATTTTTCCATTTGTTAACATTTTCAGCTATTTCTTTTCTTAAAGTTTCGTAGTTCTCTTTATAGAGATCTTTCACATCCTTTGTTAGGTAAACTCCCAAATATTTCTTCTTCTTTGGCACTACTGTGAAAGGAATAGAGACCTTGACTGTATTTTGGGCTTGGCTATTGTTGGTGTATATATAAAGGCTACAGATCTATGGGTATTGATTTTGTAGCCTGAAACATTGCTGTATTCCTTGATCACTTCTAAGAGCTTTACAGTAGAAACCCTGGTGTTTTTCAGATATACAATCATATCATCTGTGAAGAGTGAAAGTTTGATCTCTTCTGACCCTATGTGGATATCCTTGATCACCTTTTCTTCCCTGATTGCAATGGCTAAAACTTCCATTAAGATGTTGAAGAGCACAGAAGATAATGGGCAACCTTGCCTGGTTCCTGATCTAAGTGGAAATGATTTCAGTTTAACTCCATTCAATACAATATTGGCGGTGGGTTTGCTGTAGATGGCCTCTATCAGTTTAAGAAATGTCCCTTCTATACCAATTTTTTTAAGTGTTCTGATCATGAAGGGATGCTGGATATTATCAGAAGCTTTTTCTGCATTAATTAAGAGAATCATATGGTCTTTATTTTTTAATTTGTTTATGTACATTTATAGATTTACGCATATTGAACCAGCCTTGAGACCCTGGGATAAAGCCCACTTGGTCATGGTATATAATTTGTTTGATGTGTTGCTGGATTCTGTTTGTTAGGATCTTGTTGCATATTTTTGAATCAGTATTCATTAGTAATATTGGTCTATAATTTTCTTTTCTTGTTGGGTCTCTCCCTGTTTTAGGGATCATGGTGATGTTTGCTTCATAGACTATGTTGAGTAGTATTCCTTCTTTTTCTATATATTGGAAGAGGTTTAGTAATATAGGTACTAGTTCTTCTTGAAAGGTTTGGTAGAATTCTGATGTGAAGCCATCTGGTCCCAGGCTTTTCTTTTTAGGGAGATGTTGTATTATTGATGCTATTTCAGAACTTGATATAGGCCTATTCAACATTTACACTTCGTTCTGGCTGTGTCTTGGTAGGTGACGGGCTTCCAAGTATTGGTCAATTTCCTTCAGATTTTCATATTTCTGAGAGTGAAGTTTCTTGTAATATTCATTAAGGATTTATTGAATTTCTGAGGAGTCTGTTGTTATTTCGTCTTGACTATTTCTGATTGATGAAAATAGAGATTTTACTCTTTTTTTCCTGGTTAAGTTAGCCAAAGGTTTATCTATTTTATTGACCTTTTCAAAAAACCAACTTTTTGATTTATTGATCTGTTGTATAATCCTTTTGTTTTAAATTTCATTTAATTCTGCTTTAATTTTGATTATTTCTTTTCTTCTGCTATGTTTAGGGTTAGAATGTTCTTCCTTCTCCAGTTGCTTAAAATGTCCCATTAAGTTGTTACCTTCCTCTCTTTCTGTTTTCTTGAGGAAGGCTTGTAGTGCTATAAATTTCCCTTTTAGGACTGCCTTTGCAGTATCCCAGAGGTTCTGATAATTCGTGTCTTCATTGTCATTTTGTTCCAAAAATTTGGTAATTTCCTTCTTAATCTTATCTATGACCCATCTATCCTTCAGCATAGGGTTATTTAGCTTCCATGTTTTTGTATGAGTATGCAGATTCCTGTTGTTACTGAATTCAACTTTTATTCCATGATGGTCTGAGAAGATACAAGGAATAATTTCTATTTTTTTAAAATTGCTGAGGTTAGATTTGTGACCTAGTATGTGATCGATTTGGGAGCATGTTCCGTGGGCTGATGAGAAGAATGTGTATTCAGTTTTGTTGAGGTGAAATGTTCTATAGATGTCTGTTAAATCCAGTTGTTGAATGGTTAAGTTTAAATCTAAAATTTGTTTGCTTAGCTTTATTTTGGAGGATCTATCCAGCACTGCTAAAGGGGTGTTAAAATCTCCAAGTACTATGGAGCTGGAGATAATCAAGTTGCTCATGTCTGTTAGAGTTTCTCTTGTAAATTGAGGTGCATTCTGGTTGTTTGCATAAATATTAATAATTGAAATCTCATCATATTGAGTAGTACCTTTAACAAATATAAAGTGTCCCTCCTTATCCTTCCTTATTTTGGTTGGTTTAAAGCCTATTTTATCTGTGAATAGGATTTCAACACCTGCTTTTTTTCTGCTTTCCATTTGCCGGGAGTGTAGATGACCATCCCTTCACCTTGAGTCTATATTGATCTTTTAAGGTAAGATGAGATTCTTTTATGCAGCAGATATCTGGCCTTTTTATATCCAGTCAGCCACCTGTGCCTCTTTAGAGGACAATTTAAGCCTTTCACATTAATTGAGAATATTGATAAGCCTTCTGAAAGTCTGGTGGACATTTTTAATCCTTTCTGTACTGTGGAAGTTGGAATCTGATCAAAAGTTTCTGAATGGATTTACTTTTGTGGTGGAGGATTATGCTGGTCATTATGGAAGATAGGTCTAAGAATATCCTGGAGAGTTGATTTAGTTATGGCAAATTTCTTGAACATGTGGATGTCATTAAAGTATTTAATTTTTCCATCATAAATGAAACTCAATTTAGCTGGATACAGGATCCTGGGTTGAAAGTTCCTTTATTTTAGGAGATTAAAAGTCGATGACCACCCTCTTTTAGCTTGAAAGGTTTCAGCATAGAGATCTGCAGTTATTCTAATGTTCTTCCCTTTGTAGGTAATGATTTTCTTACATCTAGCTGCTTTCAGAATTTTCTCCTTCACATTAACTTTAGTGAAATTGATTATGATGTGTCTGGGGGATATCTTATTTGGGTTGAGTTAAGCTGGAGTTCTGAAAGTGTCTGCTGTCTGAATTTCAGAAACTCTTGTTATGTCTGGAAAGTTCTCTTTCATAATCTCATGAAGAAGAGACTCTGTGTCTTGTCAAGCCACTTCATCACTTTCGGGGATCCCTATGAGGCAAATATTGGTTTTCTTCAAATTATCCCAGAGCTCTCTGAGAGACTGATCTGTTTTTGCCTTCCATTTCTCTTCCTTTTTGGAGGTTTGAAAGCTTTGTCTTCAATGTCAGAAATCCTTTCTTCTGCTTGCTCCATTCTCTTACTGAGGAATTCTACTGTATTTCTCAGATCTTTGAGGGCTGCAACTTCTTGTCCCAAAGTGTCAAAATCTTTGGTCATTTTGTCTTTGAATTCATTGAATTCTTGAGACATCTTTTGGTTAATGTTTTGGATTAGTACTTGAAATTCTAATTCCATCTTTTCCTTCATTCCGCTGATCTTATTTGCTATCCAGATTCTGAATTCGATTTCTGACATCTCAGCCATTTGTCTATGCAAGAGATCTTATGCTGTGTCTGCCTTGTCGTTCCTTGGAGGAGTTGATCTACTCTTATTATTCATGTTGCCATAGTTTTTTCGTTGATTTGGTCCCATGATTGTTTTTTCACCATTGCCTCTGGCGGTCCTCAGAGTTAGGAAGGTGTCTCTCCCAGATTAGACCCGGGTGGGATCACTCTATTGTTGCTGGAACTTTGTAGGGAGTGACCCTGTGTAGCTCCTCTGGATCTGCCTTATCCAAGGAGTTCTGACTGCGGGAGCAACTCCAGCGTGTGGTACCCCCAGATCCAACAGCAAGGCTGGGGATGGTGCACATGGTTCTGGGAGTTTCAGGCACCCGGTGACTTTCACAAAGAGAGCCCACGGCTCCAGCCATCTCTGGCCGGAGGAGGACTCCACGCAGAGGCAGGGAGGGCTCTGGAGGGAGGGCCTTGGTCCTGCGGCTCCTGGAGTCCCTAGCCAGACAAGCAGGGCCAGTGCAGAGGCAGGAAGAGTACGGGAGGGAGGACACGGCTGTGGGGCTCCTGGAGTCCATGACCAGAGGCAAATGTTCTGAGGGCTGGCAGGTGTGGGGTGCAGGGCTGTGCAGTCGCTGGTGGAGTCCCTGGCCTTGGGTGATGGTGCGGAGGCCCTATCTGTGTGGGGCATGGGGCCACATGGTCGCCGGCTGGGGGGGGTTCCCTGGCGGAGTCCCTGGCAGAAAGTGGACCTCCTACGGCCCATCAAGCATGGGGAGCAGGGCCGCGTGGTCACTGGGTGAGTTCCTGGACGCCAGCGGGCCTGCGGAGGCCCTGCAGGTGGCAGGGGCAGGCCCTTAGGGTTGCCTGGGGAGTCCCTAGCCAAGTGTGGGCCTGTGGAGGCCTGACAAGCGCCCCACAGTTGCCAGTGGAGTCCCTGGCAGAAGGCGGACCTGTGTAGGCCTAGCAGGCTCAGGGTGCGGGCCACACAATTGCTGTGGGAGTTCCTTGCCAGGGGCAAGCCTGCGGGGGCCAAGCTAGCTTCAGGTGTGGGGCACAGGGCCGTGTGTTTGCTGGCAGATTCCCTGGCTGGAGGGAGGGTGGCTCGCTCTGGCTCCCTGGAGTCTTTTCCTGATGGGGCGCTTGTTCCGGCAGGCAGGGAGTCGAGGGCACTGCTCAAGAACCTCCTCCCTCAGTCTCAGTGGGGGTTAGGCTTCTGGTTGGTCAGGTAAGGTGGAAAGGGTGTACTATAAGTTCAGAATGGTGGGGAAAACTTTAGTTCAGTTGTTCTGCCTAGCAAGAGTGTTCAGAGTCACATCATGGTGGCTCTGGGGGAAACAGACCCCACTTTTCACAGCACTCTTCCATGGGGTGAGACAAGAGGTCCACAGTTTACCGCTTGTCTGTAGAAAACCCACAGGAGCAATTGAAGAAAAAAAAGAAAGGAAACAGAAAAGCAAAGAAACCTACAACTTTCTTGGGGGAGGGGACGGACACTTTTCCTTTCACATGAATTTTATCTTGCTTCCTTGGAGTTGCAGCTTGCCTCAGCAGAGGTGACCTGCAGTTATCACTTCTCTCTCGGCTGGGCTCCCAGTCTTCAGTTTAATTGTGCAGTTTCTGGAGGTTATTTTTCCTTTTGGACAGGAGCCTCTTTCAGAAGCTGCTTCCTGTCGGCCATCTTGCTCCACCCCCCAGAATTCAGGCATCTTTGAGCTCTTCCAATTGGCACAGCTTTGTAGGCCAGGTTGCTTCCCTTCAAGTCTCTAGTTATGTCTTATGCTTTCACTCCTTCTGCAAATATTTATGAAGGGCTTTCTTTGTGCTAGGTATTATACCAGATACTCAAGATGCAAGTGGGAACATGCAGTTAAGATCTCGGAACTCTTAATCTCACTATACTTGTGAAAAGAAAAATGCACTTTTTATGTAAGATAGTCCTAACAGCCAGAAATGCCCAATCTGAGGAAACAGTTGTCCCTTCATATCATGGGATGGCGGTTCCAGGACCCCTGCAGATACTGAATGCTGAGTGTACTTAAATCCCACAGACGGTCTTTCATAGCCTGTATCTGTAAGAAAAAAAAGTCAGCCCTCCTCATCCACAAGCTTTGTGTCCCATGAATACTGTATTTTTTAATCTACCTTTAATTGCAAATGCCGAACTTACAGTTAAAAAGGGCCTACTGCATTTATTGAAAAAAAAAAATCTATGTATAAGTGGACCGGGTGGCTCAAACCTTATTTTTCAAAGGTCAGCTGTACATAGAGTATGCCTCTCTCTCACTTGCTATATTTAATTAGCTTCTCTCCAGCTGACCACCTTTGTCCAAACATATATTTGACAAGAAAGCTAGGCCAGGGTTGTTATTCTACTTTTAGACTGAATTAGCTGATAAAACTATACTTTTAGGTATAATGTTGTATTTGTTTGTTTATTTTTACATAATAGGACAATATAGATACGTTTCCTGGCCGATACTTTCATATATTGTCAGCCCTTCTTCACCTGCATCCTCCTTGGAAGTCCCCAGCCATGTCACAATATTACTTAGAGTTGTTTCAGTGTCCAACTTGTATGAAAGGAGCATGGTCTTTAGTAGAAGTGCTTATCAGGTAAGGAATTTCACATGTTCAGATATTACATTTCATGTAGTAATTGTTATGGTTTGTATTTTTTTAAATACTGATGACAAAAGTATGTGTCCGCTTTTCTAAAAGTGTGTATTACATTTATTGGAGATCTTTTATATATAAGTACAAATGGTCATATTTGTCAGTCTGTTTATTAAAAAATGCATTATTTTATGAATGCATAAAATGGATTCACTAGAAAGCCAAACTATTTTAATGAAATTATAAGTTTGTACATTGTTTTTAAAATGAAGAAAATTAATTTACTGACTGTGCATATCATCAGTTTTGGTCATCAAAAGAATAAACATTTATGGCTGAATGTGGTATTTATTTTAGGTCTTCAGTTAATATTTTTAGCTAGAAATTTTTTTATTTCTTAATTTTTAGGAACTTGATGTTTCCTAAATATGCTTCCTCTACTGTGCTTATCCCCATTCTGTCATCTGCCTAGGCCAGTGATTCCTTACCTTTAATTAACAGTTCCTGTGGGTCACGACACACAAATTGAGAACCTCTGGCCTAAACCTTCCTTTGTCTTTTAAATGTCATTGTCTCTAGAAATCCTTCCCGTTTCTGGCTCAGCACCTGTGGCTCAACGGGCTAAGGCGCCAGCCGTGTATACCTGAGCTGGCAAGTTCGAATCCAGCCCCAAGACCCGCCAAACAACAATGACGGCTGCAACCAAAAAATGGCCGGGCGTTGTGGTGGGCGCCCATAGTCCCAGCTACTTGGGAGGCCGAGGCAAGAGACTCACTTGAGCCCAGGAATTGGAGGTTGCTGTGAGCTGTGATGCTATGGCGCTCTATCCAGGGTGAGAGCTTGAGGCTCTGTCTCAAAAAAAAAAAAGAAATCCTTCCCGTTTCTTTTTCTTGCTCCCAAGCAGAATTTAGGATTTTCATCTTTCTACTTTGATACCTGTCTATATCTGATCATCCTTATTTATATTATCCTTATGATAATATCTTTCTTACTATCCAAGTATATAGTTTTAGGAGGTCCATAGTAGTGAAAAACAAAGGACACTTGAGTAGTCAGGCAGAGGACAGACATTTGGTCAGCTCGTTAAGATCATAAAATTCATTTACCATCTTGGTTGTGATATATTTTTTGTTTGTTTTGTTTTGTTTTGATTTTCTGATATTTTTGAGGCAAGCCTATTCACTAGCTAGCAAACATTTATTCATTCTTTCAGCAAGTGTTTGGGTAGTTACTGGGATCTAATCACAAGGCTACTTCTAGGGGTAAAAAGGAAAATGAAGCAGCAGTTCCTGCACTTTGAAGGAACTAACATGCAATTACCCGCCCTGCAGGACTGGCCCAGCATATATATGTATATGGTATGAGGAAATGTGTTTTATGTGGCAGGCATCCTTCCTCATTTCCAAGTCTGTTCCTTCCTTCACTGTCTCAATTTAAAAGCTTTTATTGCTTATTTCATAAACTGTTAAAATTAGCTGCTTTTTAAATCTTGATGTGACTTTTTTCCCTTTATCTTCCAAAATTCCCCGATAGGCTGTTTCCAAAGTGATCTTGTCATTTCCCAGGTTAAAGTCCTTCATTGAGTCACAAATCTCCTGTACAAGACAGCTCGAATTCCTTAGTAAAACATGTAAGACCCTTTATGATTTAACCGCTGTAACTGTTTCTGTTCTCAACTGTATCACCTTTCCCCAATGTGCCCAGTGATTGTTTTCCATTTTCTCTATCCCTTTGTTCTTAGGTTCTTTCTCTGCCTCCCTACCATCCCCATATATATAGACACAGACACACACACACCCTTCCTGCTACCTCACAGATACACATATCTGCCCAACTCCTAATTATCCTTTAAAATATAACTCAGATGTCACTTTCTGACTCTTGCCCTTTCCTTTGAGTTAGATTTGCCAATCACATCAGTCTATGGCTTCCTTAAAGATTAGTGCTCAGTCTTAAACATTTGTATCCTGTGTCTAACATAATGCCTGAAAGTAATAATTGTTTAGTATTTGGATGAATTAATTGATGTGACAGGAGATAGACTTTGGGTGGCCTAAAATTAGATTTTTTTTAATTAGACTTTTTAATAAATAAAAATGCTCAAGTTTCATTTCAAAATAAAAAAAGTTATTGTCTATGTTGGTTTTCAGATAGACTAAATAACTATATGGGGATGGGAAATTTTACAGAACAAATTTGAATATCAAATAAATTTGCTAAGTTTAATAGCTGCTATGGAATGTCTTACTTTTGAGAATGTGGCATTCAAAAAGAATAAGTGGAGACAAAGTTAGAAAGTTATAAGTACATCAGTAATATAATTGATAAGAAAGTTAAGATATTACATAGACTCTTTCTCTGTAACTCTTAGAGTTTTGAGTAGTCTTAAGTTTTCTTTGAAAATATACTATCCAACTGTGCTGTCTGACCCAGAGGCCACTAGCCACATGTGACTATTTTTATTTAGTGACCCGGTCATAGCTCTCTGCAACCTCAAACTCCTGGGCTTAAACGATCCTCCCACTCAGCTTCGCAGATAGCTAGGACTACAGGCACAGCATCCCTATGGTTGGCTAAGATTTTTAAATTTCTTTTTAGAGAGGTAGTCTTGCTGTGTACCTAGACTGGTCTTGAGCTCCCAGGCTCAATGCCTCCCAAAGTGCTGGGATTACAAGCATGAGCCACTGTTGTGAGACTATATATATTTAAATTTTATTAAGATTAAGTAATTAAAAGTTCAGGTCCTCAGGTAAGCAAGCCACATTTCAGATGTCCAGTAGAATATATTATCCATTATCATAGAAAATTCTATTGTAAGTGACTGCCTTAGAAGAAACAAAACAAAATAGTGAATTCTTAAAGCTCTATATATTCCAAATGACCTTCATTTACTAAATAATGAAAAAGAAAATTATCTGAAATAAGAAAGAGGATTATGTCTTGTTTGAGAGGTTAGCTGTTCATTTTGATCAAAAGTACTTAAAGAAAATCATAATTTTGGGGGGGGGGGTTTTGTTTGTTTTTGTTTTTTTTTTTTTGTGGAGACAGAGTCTCACTTTATCGCTCCTCCGTAGAGTGGGTGGCATCACGCAGCTCACGGCAACCTCCAACTCCTGGGCTTAGGCAATTCTCCTGCCTCAGCCTCCTGCAGTTCAGCCGAAGTCAGGCTTCAACCCGCCACCTTTGGTATATGGGGCTGGCGCCCTACTTGATGAGCCACAGGTGCCCCCCCATAATTTGTTTTTAAAAGTGAAAGATAGTACTTGTTAATTGTTTAAATATTACAGTCATTAAAAAATAGAGAAATTAGATCTATATTATTAACATTGAATAGTCATAAGACAGTGTAAAGTTTTTAAGGGAAGAAGATATATTAATAATAAAATTTTGTAGACCTGCTTTTATTTTGTTGAAGAAAATTTTTAATTTCAATAGTACCCTAAAAAATATTTTGTTCAGAATTTATTCAGTGCATTGCTTGTATATTTATGTTTTTCAGGTCTTGCCTTTTCAATGAAAGTTTTTGTCATAAAATTTCAGAAAATATTATTGGCTCTAAGGCACTCCACTTGACACTGCTCAGATTTTTCTTTAATTTAATTGAAAGTGAAGTACAGCACCTGAGTCACAAGTAAGTTTTAATCACACAGAAAAAGCATTCTTCGATATTTCCATTGTTTTTATGTACCATTTCTATAATCATTTATATACATATTTCTCAAAAGTTGATTTGTTTTTATTTTAAAATAGGTTTATTTTTTAAATATATTTCCAGACACATTTTTAAGTAGCAGTGCTCTTTTTTTGTTTCCCTTAATTCACCCTACACATTACATATGTCAGAGTGTTTTCTTTTTTACAGATTTAGATTTTTTTAATTGTTTAGTAATTGAATGCTTAAGTAAAAAGCTGTACTAGTTTTAAACACTGAATTATACATTTCTTATGCTATAAACTTAAAATAGATGACTATGTGTACATTGTTGCTAATTTTATTGAACTAAGGCCATTTTTATATTTTGTCCTTTATTATAATTGTTACAATCTTTATATTATTTATGCAAAAACTACTGCCTTTTTTGACAAAAGTCATTGATCAAAGTGGGGTAAAATATACTTTCTGTCATGTTTTTATTAGGTTGTATGACTGGTCAGATTCTCAGAATGTAAAAGTAACAGGAAAGGCAATTCTTCTTGAAATCTTTTGGTCAGGGAATGAAACCTCTGGGCTTTTGACCAAACCAGTAAATATGCTTTTGGAATGGACTATATATTCTCACAAAGAAAAATGCAAGTCTAACGATGTAAGTAGGATTAATTTATAAATGAATAGTGGTCTGTGGAAAAAGTACTTTAAATTTTATACCTTTCCTTCTTCTCTTTGTTCTTTGACTTACTTGAAAAAAAATTACAATGAACTCAAATATATCATTATTTTCTATTTAGTTTTAGGTAGAAAACTTTTCATCTCACATTTAGATATAGTAACTAGGGACATTTATATGATTGCTACTGCTATTAAATCTTTATAGTTACTTACCATTTTAGATTTTTAAATTTTGTACAGTTTGATTTATAAGGAACCTCTAATTAAAAATTTGAATCAACCCATATAATTGTAGAGGGTAATACTAATAAATTCTGCTTGTTTTGAAAGCTACCTCTACCTTTCTGGGTATTGAAAGTTATCTGAAATACTTCTTTATAAGTAGATTTTGCCTGTCTTAGAAATTTTAATATATACCCAGCGATGTTAGTGTATCATCTAGCTGAAGGAAAACTGGGAAAATTAAATATAATAAAACATATAAAGTGCATAGCAACATAAACATATTTTAGGTGCATAATAAACATTAGTCACTTTTCCTTTTCAAATGATTTGCCCTTGGGAATTAATTGTCTCCTTTTCTTGTGTTCCATCATTAGTTTCTGTTCTTTTTAAAATTCTTTCCTTTTACTTTCTCTTCTGCATTTTCAAATGTTTGGATCATTCTTCTTGATACATACACATAGCAAAAATTACCTTTGGGGTACAATTTGTGATTCCTTCCACAGTTTTGTTACTTTAGGGTATTTTCAGAGTGTTTTCTATTGTCAGTTTTGATTGCCCCTTCATCTAAGAGATTTTAAAAGGGTTTTGAAATTCCTAAAATGGAGGGATTTTTGGTTAATTTCTAATAGTGAATTATAGTTAAAGAATGTACCCTATATGATTTCTGCTTTCTGAAATTTACTGAACTTCCATGAAATTCAGTAAAAGATTAGGAACCAGAATGTGTTTTCTCTGTAGTTTGTACTGTTCTCTATTACCCCTTGTATCATACTTTATTGTTGTTTTAATTAACTCTTGAGAATCTACTCTGTGGATTTTCCCATGTAATAGTTTCTACTTTATATATGGTGAAGTTGGCTTATTATTCATAACTGACTTTATAACTACTAACTGAGTAATATTTTCTTCAAGGGTAGTAACAGTAGTTTGAGTAGAGAGCTCTGGTATCAAACTGCCATAAAGTCTGTCCTATCCTAAGAAAGCTGTTTTTGTAATTTCTCTTCAGATATTTCCTCAGATCCATTGTCTCTTCTCTACTTTTTAATTCCAATAATCTTATTTTACACCTCCTCTTCATATTCTCATCTCGCTATGTTTTTCTATACTTGCAACATTCTGTGTAGGGTTTTTTCAGCCAATTTTTAGTTCAGCAGTTCCCTTTCTCCTGTGTTTACTGTATTTCAACTGTGTCCCAAATAACATGACCATTGCATTTTAAATTTTTACACTTTTTCCAATTCTAGACTTTCTTACTTCCAAACTGTTATGATATGTTTTTGTGGTTTCCAGTACCTTACACACTTTCAAGGCTATCTTTTGTCTTTTCATGCAGCACGAACATTTATTTTGTAGTCTATGTCTATTATTTCACACCTTAGGCATTTGTGGCTGTGTTCTATTATTGTTTCTGCTATTTTCTTTCTCTTTTGTTGTATTATTTTTTCTTGCATCTTTTCTTTGCATGCTATTTATTTACCATGTGCTATAAATTATATTTGAAAAAATATTTTTACTAATAATATCTATCAAAGACCAGAATATCTTTCACCAGAGAAAATTTGTTTAACTTCTGCCAAGTGCCTGGGTACAGCACTAGTCATGGGCTACCCTAATCCAATGTCTATATTTGAGGGCACCTGGATAGTCCAAATGAAGTGAGGGCTACATATGAGATCTGGCAATTAAGTTTGTGAACTTGCCACTGTGCACTTACATTGGCAGCAGGGTACAGATAACTCGGTAAGGTTTTATAACCTTGGTGTATTAGTGTCTCACAGGCTGTGTTCATGCCATTGTGTGGCGGTGTCTTACTGAGTGGTGTTCATTATTGCTGTGTGTCATCACAAGAACGTCAGAGCTTGAATTAGTGCAATGAACAAACATTAAATTTTTTGTTAAAATTGGCAAGAGTGTAAGTGAAATCAGGGACATGTTAGTCCAAGTTCATAATACCATGAAGACAACTACAGTGTACAAATGGGTTAAAAAACATTTTTCTGAGGGGAGAGACAGCATCACTGATGATAAGAGGTCAAGGTGGCCAGTGAGCGGTACTGATGAAAACACTGCAGAAATTTGTCTAATGGTACATCAAAACCATCAGCTGACTATGAGAACTGTAGCAGACCAAGTAAGCATCCATAGAGAAACAAGAAAATTTTCCCTGAACTTTTCACTAACAACTCAACACTTGCTTCACTACAGTGTCCCAGCTCTCACACCACTGTCTATGAGGAAATTTTTAGCCAGTAAATAAATAACTATATCCTCCCTACTCACTTGCTCTGGCCCCCAATGACTTTTTTCTTTACCCAAAGATAAAGAAAATATTGAAAGGAAGACTTTTTTTTGACATTCAGGACATCAAAGGTAATACAGGCATATAATGACAGCTTTGGTGACCATTCCAATACAAAGAGTTCCAAAATTGGTTTGAAAGATGGACTAGATATTGTATTAGTGCACAGCTCCCCAAGGGGGTACTTCAAAGGTGACTGTTGTGATACTTAACAGTGAGGTCCGTAGAGTACTTTCTCGCAGATGAGTTCACAGACTTAATTGTCAACCCTCATGTACATGTAGATTTGCTCTTGATTCACTCTTACTCTGGGCGTGAAGCCCTTTAGGGTCTTAGCCTATTAGAGAATAGGTATTGCTTTGGTCATGACTGATTTTTTTTTTTTTTAAACCTCTTTTCTCCGAATCTCTTAAAACTGTCCTTCCTTACCACAGCTCGTTCCCTAAAATTAGCAAAAGTACTGAGGACAAAGTCAGCTAGCTTTGCATACATCTTGTCTCATTTTCAGAAGATATTTTGCATGTTTTATCCAAAATTTTTAGCCCTTCCACAGAGGGTTCATCTGAATTACTTAGGCTCCCATTACCAGAACAGAAGTCCTTGCTGGATTTTAAACAATTCTCTTTAGCATATGTCTGGGGCATACTTCAAAAAAGAATTATTTTGAGATTTTTTTTCTTCTAAATCAGCATTAAAACTAAAACATTGCTTCTGAGTATTGGCAGACTATTCTGTAATCCAGTAATTTGATTTTATGACAATAACCAGTAGACTCGGCACTTTCTTATACATGTATCTGAAATTAAAAGTGTGATTTTACAAATGTGTAGAATTGAAAATAATCAACTGATGTAGAATTAATATCTATACCTCATTATCACTTAAGTATATAGTATTTGTAAGCTAACGCTGGCATCATCTTTTTAAATCATCATCTACCCTGTGACCACATATTTACTTTTTATATAATAGAATCATTAAGGATAGAAAATATTTATTCATTATAAAACATCTCTTTTTTCATTTATTTGATTACACAAATGAAATTGCTCATTTATTACTGAAACAAATAATAAAACTAAGACTTCAACGGATTACCAGAGATAAGGAATTACTTGAGAAATGCTGGTGTAAATATTAACAGATTTATACATATTTAACATGAATATTTTTGTTCAGACTTATAAATAAAAGTAACATATTTGTGAAGTAATCTGCAGTAAATTGTAGCATCAGTTATAATATGAGAGCTGGTTTAGCATTTTTAAATTAATATTTTATTTAACATTTGAATTGTTTAAATTCATATAAAGCTGTCTTTTTATTGTATTACTTTTCTGTGAGAATTCATTCTCATAGTTAATTAAATCTTTTTGGCAGTTCCCAGTTTCAGGAATTCCATGCATGTTCACAGACATCATTTTCTGTCCTGTAAAGCATTTGTTTCTTGATTTGCTGAGTTGAAGCATTCAATTTAAGTCATTAGTTAAACAGAAGTCCTCAGTTTATGCTAATATTGTTTTGTCACAATGTCAATCAGCAAGTATTGCAGAGTGACACAATGGCAGTGAATTTCATTGTCATGAATCTGAGAAAGCTTTGGGCTTTCCTTAGCAAAGAGCAGAGGTGGGCTGTGTTGGGGTTATGTAAGAGGTACAAATTTTACTAGTCCCATTTTTCTTTGAGCTGTCCTTAAGTACTATTTAAAGATAATGTTACAATATAGGTAGAAATGAAAAAAAATAATAAAAAAAAATAAAAAAAGAAATGAAAGCTAGTTTGTATTAAAAGACAAGCAAATTAAAACTAAGGAGTTTAAGTCTGAGCATGGCTGCTCATGCCTATAATCCTAGCACTTTGGGAGGCTAAGGCAAGAGGATCCCTTGAGCTTAGAACTTTGAGGCCAGCCTGGGCAGGAGTGACCTGTCTCTACTCAAAATAGAAAAGTTAGCCATGCTTTGTGGTGGGCACCTGTAGTCCCAGCTACTTGGCAGGCTAAACCAGGAGGAACACTCGAACCAAGAAGTTTGAGGTTGCTGTGGGCTAGATTGATGCCATAGCACTCTAGCCTAGGCAACAGAGGGAGACTCTCTGTTTCAAAAAAAAAAAAACAAAACTACGGAGTTTAAATAACTTGTTTTAGGTTTTCCAACTTGTTATGGCAAACCTTAGACTAGAAGTCAAGTCTCCACTGCAATACATTTTCCCATTTTTTCAGATGCTGCTGTTTCACAGAGGAAGAGGCATAGTATGTGCATTTTTTTCCCAACAGAATACTTTATCATGTAGTGCAGTGGGATATCGTGAAAACCTCTAACCTGTGAGTCATGAGGCTAAGGTGCTAGGTTGTTCTGCATTACAGAATGCTTAAGCCTTGGAAGATGACCAAGTTACTAAACTGATGTTACTTATACTGGCAGATAATAGAGAACTGTACTGACAGGATGTCTTGTAATAAAGTTTAACATATTAGAAAGAATTCTAAGTTAGATGTATGTTATATATACAAATCATGTCTTTTATTTCTTCATTAGTTCTTAGGTTTCTCATTTTGTTTTTTCCAGCTTTGACAGTTACTTCAGTATTCATGAAAGCTGTTTTCTTTTCCTTTGATGGTTGATCTGCCATTTTCCTCGTTTGTTTGGTTGTTTGCTTGGTTGATTTTTTTAAGAGATGGGATCTCATTATGTTGCCCAGGCTGGAGGACAGTGGCTATTCACCAGCACCATGATACTGTACTGCAACCTTGATTCCTGGCCTGGAGCAGTCCCTCTACCTGAGTCTCCCAAGTAGCTGGGACTATAGGCAGGCCCTGCCTCACCCTGCTATTTGCCATTTTCTTAATCTATTTATGAAGCGTACATATTCACTCTACTGGAAATAATAGCATTGTTTATATGCTGTTAAAGTAGCAGTAAGTATAATCCATAGCACAGTGTTTGCCCTATGGTTATAGTGGGTGTGATAGTTAAGAACATAGTGTAAAAGTAAAAGAATCCAAGAACCTCATCTAAAGTGTCTTTTTATATAAAAACTTAACTGTTACGGTTATGTAGTAGTATGCATGTTTACACACAGATAACTTTGGTCGGATCTTTCTTATTGTGGTAAAGAAGCTGCAGTCATTCCTCAAAATCACTGTTAAGACATCCTACTCCTAACTTCTTAATTACATTAATATCAAGGTAAATTTAATATTAAATAGTATTAATATTTAAATATTTAATTGTGATTTCAGGTGTATGTTATACATCTTTTTTTTTTTTTTTTTTTTTTGAGACAAGGTCTCATTCTGTCACCCAGGCTGAGGTATAGTGGTTTCATCATAGGTAACAGCAACCTCAAACACCTGGGCTCAAATGATCCTCTTTCCTCAGCCTCCTGAGTAGCTGGGACTACAGGTGCCCACTACCACACTTGTGTGATTTTTCTTTTTCTTGGAGTGGCAGGGTCTCATTCTTGCTCAAACTGGTTTTGAACTCTTGGCCTAAAGTAATCTTTACAGCCTCAGTCTCTCAAGGTGGTGGGATTATAGGCCTGAGTCATTGTATCTAACTGTATACGTATATTTTGTATAAGGAAAGAGGAAAATTCTAGCTGGTTAATTTTATGTTATTTTTAATTGATGAGTCTTGGATTATGGTTTAATGTGAGGCTTCACTCTATCGGCTAACATCCTTCTTCCCTACCCAGAGTCTTAGAACCTGGTAGGTCTCAAGTGATCGTGGTATATACAGGTATTCCCCCTTGAGAATGGAGAATACTTTCAGAAATCACATTTACCCATTTCTTGCTGCTTTTCTGAGTACTGCCATTGCTGATATTCAGATCTACTTTATGTTGGAAGGAACATTTTGTGGCATGCATGTAGATATAATCAGTTGGCTAGTTTAAATATATATTTTCAGTCTTCTGTTTTATATTCTCTTGATAACTTGAACAGTGAGAAGTAAACATTAATATAACCTACTCAGAATGATTGTCTATAATTCAGGGGTGTCCAGCCTGTGGCCCACGGTCTACATGTTGATTTGTGAGGACTTTTTTTGCTTATCTTTTGTGTCAGATATCCTGAAAAGTATACACAGACCTTTTTGTTGTTGTTGACTAATCACCTGTCATTAGTATTTGTGTATTTATTTATTTATTTTTATTTAGTGACAGAGTCTCACTTTGTCTCCCTTGGTAGAGTGCCATGGCGTCACAGTTCACAGCAACCTCCACCGCTTGGGCTTAGGCGATTCCCTTGCCTAGCCTCCTTAGTAACTGGCACTACAGGTGCCTGCTACAACACCCACCTATTTTTTTGTTGCAGTTTGGCCAGGGCTGGGTTCAAACCTGCCACCCTCAGTGTATGGGGCTGGTGCCCTACTCACTGAGCCACAGGTGCCACCCCATGTGTTTGTGTATTTAATGTATGGCTCAGGACAACTCTTATTCTTCCAGGTTGTGACAGAGGGAAGAAAGGATACCCTGAATTACACATTGTATTTACAACCATATTAATTTTCTGCAAAGTTCTCTGGAGACTGGCACTGAACCCTAGCTGCTCAGACCATACCAAAGAAGGTGCTGCTGACAAGGCCAGTCCTACTGCTGGTCTTCAGGCCACACATTAAATTTAGCCCTGTAATCAAGGTGGGAGAGAGGTGATTGGGGTCCACCCATTGGTCCTGATACGGAAAGAGCTGGCTGTCTATCCTTGTCCCCTAATGATACCAGGAGAAGGGCAGCGCTTCCCTAATCACGAAGCTTAAAACTCCCTTCAGGCCCACACTTCAAGGTCTCTCTCACAGATTCTAAGGTCCTGCCCTGCCAAAAGGCAGTGTGTCGCCCTTGAGTGTGCTAGGACAACAGAAGACTAATGATTCTGACTCTGGATTTTCCTGTTTGCAAACCAGATAGATGTTCTGTTTGACCCACTGTTAGTGCAATAAACCAACATTAGAATTTATTTATCTAATAGCTAGAAAAAGCTGTTAGAGAAGGCATAATGTCCTTAAAAAAATACTGAAAATCAAAGGTATATTATTCTCATACCTCTTTATTTTCATAGCTTATAGTGAACTTCAAGGATTAGAGAAATATTTTTAGGCCATGTGCAAAAGCCCACACCTGTGATCCTAAGACCCTTCAGGAAGCCAAGACAGAAGGATCACTTAAGGCCAGGAGTTCAAGAGCAGCTTGAGCAACACAGCAAGACCCTGGTCTCTACTAAAAGTAGGAAAATTAGCCAGGCGTGGTGGTAAGCAGCACAGTAGCCTGAGGTAGGAAGATCACCTGAGCCCAGGAGTCAGCAGTCTGCAGCGTGCTAGGATGACGCCACTGCGCTCTAGCCCAGGCAACAGTGCATGACTCCTGTCGCAAAAAATAAAAAGATATACCATTGTTACTGGTGACCTATCATTGCAAAAAAAAAAAAATTATAAGAAAGTTGAAAAATATTTTTAACCACTAGGACAAAGCACACTTACTGTATGTAACATTTATATGTTGTACTATATTTCTTATAGGAATTTAATAATTATCATTGATGTAAAATAATATTTTAAACTAATCTTCATACATCTCTAAATTAGGTAATGTTTATTTGATATAATTTAATAATTAAAATTTGAATCAATCTATTTTCCTGTAACAAACATTCATTTCTTTGCTAAAACTATTGCTCATTGTGTGTCAAGTCTTTCTGAAAATGCTGTATAGAAATGTAAAGAATATTGTATACAAACAGTAGGGGTGGAAAATCGATCTTTTATAATGATACGTTTTTGTTAAATATCTACAGAAACCAGGTATTTCCTCATTTTAATAGAATTATTGCTTGACTAAAGCACTTGAAAGCATTAGATAAAATTATTTTAAAAATTCATTCTAGGCGGCACCTGTGGCTTAGTGGGTAGGGCGCCGGCCCCATATACTGAGTGTGGCGGGTTTCAACCCGGCCCCAGCCAAACTGCAACAACAAAATAGCCAGTTGTTGTGGCCACCGCCTGTAGTCCCAGCTACTCCAAAGGCCGAGGCAAGAGAATCGCCTAAGCCCAAGAGCTGGAGGTTGTTGTAAGCTGTGATGCCACGGCACTCTACCGAGGATGACAAAGAGACTCTGTCTCTAAAAACTAATAAATAAAATAAAATAAAAAATACGTTTTAAACTGTGTATATATAAGTTCCTTGAAAGTCTGATTTATCAACTCTTTCATTGTGTGTGTGTGTGTGTGTGTGTGTGTGTGTGTGTGTGTGTGTGTGTGTGTGTGTAGAGAGAGAGAGAGAGAATGGAGAGGTGGGATGTTAGTTTGCTGGGGTTCTGAAGAATACCTGTTATCATTAGCAAAGCTTGTATTTTGAAATAGCTAAACTTTCCCTCTCAATTAATACTCAAAATAAACACTGATAAAAAACTGTAAATATGTCATATTGGTCCATCTTACTGTTAGGTCTTCAAACATGAATTGGCTTACTTACTGACTGGAATTCTTGGAGTAGCAATAGATTATTGGATCTTCCTTGGACTTAAGATGGGAAGAAATGTGATGCGACACATGTCTGATGACCTGGGAAGTTATATTTTTCTTTCATGTGATGGTAAGTGTGTGTTTTGTTTTTCTTAGACCAAACCTAGACAGTGGTTTTGTTTTTCTTTTAAGCAGTCTTTGATTTTTAATGTATGTTCCTTTGAAGTTTTTCTTAGTTATAGATACTCACCCAGATAGAAGCACAGAGATAATGTAAAGGTAAAAGGAATCTATAATGTTCCTACACAGATAACCACTGTTAACTTATTGGTGTTCTGGTAATTCTAAGTATTTTTTTACTGTATGTGTAATTTTGTGTTCTCATTTTTCTCTAAACATTCAAGAGCCTTCATCCCACATACATTCATTATTCAAATATATTATTTTGCTGATTTCATAAAAATTATATATTAGATGATAAGACAAAATACTATCTGTAAATAAATTATTATATATACAGTGGAACCTGCATAGCTGACCACCTCTCCATTCTGACTTCTTCCTTAAGTTGACCTAATTTTCGTAGACTGGACATACACCACATGTACATACATGAGTCATTATGAAAGTTTTGAGATATAAAAATCAAAAAACATAAACTGCATGCACGCAAGTAGAAACAAATGAAGCCCACCCAACCTCACTGATAAGCAAGCGAGTTGGAACTTGTACGGATGAATTAGGGAGGACATTGTCGACTGTGTTTCTTAGAAGTGAAATAGTGAACCGTAACATGGTCTGGCTCAAACTTTTGTAGTGCCCTGTGTATCACTGCAGTCAGTCTCGTTCTTTATGCTGACCACCTCTGTTTGTTGATCATTTTATTACTGTCCCTTGGTCAACTTGCAGAAGTTCTGCTGTGTTTATATATAATATGTTTTCCTTCCTACAACTAAAATTTATAATGAGCCCATCTATACAAGTAAGTATATTAGTAGACAAATTTAAAATCAGTTTGTTTGCTTTTTTTTTTTTGAGACAGAGCCTCAAGCTGTCACCCTGGATAGAGTGCTGTGGCATCACAGCTCACAGCAACCTCCAATTCCTGGGCTCAAGCGAGTCTCTTGCCTCCACCTCCCAAGTAGCTGGGACTACAGGCGCC
>CAUYON010116520.1:0-29496 GCA_963573935.1 Arctocebus calabarensis
AAAAAAATGGCTGGGTGTTGTGGCAGGCCCCTGTAGTCCCAGCTACTTGGGAGGCGGAGGCAAGAGACTTGCTTGAGCCCAGGAATTTGAAGTTGCTGTGAGCTGTGATGGCACAGCACTCTATCCAGGGTGACAGCTTGAAGCTCTGTCTCAAAAATAAAAAACAGAAAACCAAGCAAGAGATAAAAGCAGTTTCTAGTTGCTATCTGATCTTTTATAAACCAAACAAAAACACAAAATGGGGAAAAGAATCCCTTTTCAACAAATGGTGTTGGGGGAACTGGATTAACGACAAAGACTGAAACTGGACCTGCACCTTTCACCACTTACAAAAATGGACTCAAAACGGATAAAAGACTTAAATCTAAGATACGAAACCATAAAAATCTTAGAAGAAGGTGTAAGGAAAACTCTTGACAATATTGGACTGGGGAAAGATTTTATGGCAAAGATTTCAACAGCCATCACAACAAGAAAAATTAACAAGTGGGACCTAATTAAGCTAAAAATCTTCTGCACAGCTAAGGACACAATAAGTAAAAAAGACAACCTTCAGAATGGGAAAAGAAATTTGCAGGGTATGAATCTGACAAAGGGTTGATAATTAGAATCTACAGAAATTATCAATTATCAACCAAAAAAAGAGTAAACAATCCCATTTTATCACTGGGCAAGAGAAGACAGACGAATGGCTAACATTTGAAAAAAATGCTCATCATCCCTGATCGTCAGAGAAATGCAAATCAAACCCACCTTGAGATATCACCTAACCCCAGTGAGAGTGGCCCACATCACAAAGTCTCAAAGCTGAAGATGCTGGTGTGGATATGGAGAGAAAGGGACACTTTTACACAGCTGGTGAGACTGCAAACTAATACAACCTTTTTGGCAGGAAGTATGGAGAACTCCCAAAGGACTCAAATTAGACCTCCCATTTGATCCTGCAATCTCAGTACTGGGCATCTACCCAGAAGAAAAAAAATCCTTTTATCATAAGGACATTTGCACTATGTTTAATCACAGCTCAATCACAATCCCCCAAATGTGCAAACAACTTAAATGTCCACCAACTCAGGAATAGATTAATAAGTTGTGGTATATGTATACCATGGAATACTATTCAGCCATTAAAAAAGATGGAGACTTTACATCTTTTCTATTAACCTGGGTTAAGCTGGAACACATTCTTCTTAGTAAAGCATCACAAGAATGGAGAAGCAAGGATCCAATGTACTCAATTCTCATATGAAGGCAGTAGATGAGCTAATACAAGCTGGGGGCAGGGGAATGAGGGGGCAGGGGAATGAGGGAGCAGAGAATGAAGGCGGGAGGGGCGGGGGTCACAGTGTATGGTACAGCTCTTGGGGGCAGGGCACAATTGTAAGAGGGACTTTACCTACCAAATGCAATCAGTGTGACCTAATTCTTTGTACCCTCAATGAATCCCAAACAATAAAAAAAAAAAAAAGATGAAAAATGTGCAATACTTGCAGCCAGGAAAAGGAGGCATAACAGTTATAAATGTGATACTTTCTAATAAGTAGACAGTGACAGGGAACACAGAAGGTACTTAACACATCTAGAAGAGAAGATGGGCCAGAAGGTGCAGATCTAGAAAAGGCACGCAGATCTGAGAGACGTTAAAGAGGAAGCTAAAGAGAAGGAAGGAATCAAATGACTGTATTCAACAGGGATCTGCCGAATGAATGGGTTAATTTATTACGGATCACCAGTATCGGCTTTATCTTTCATGTTAAAAGGAGTCATTCTGTTTTGTAAAAGATTAGGTAGCAAAAGTATGGTGACTAGAAGTATTCCTTCATTCATCCATATCCAACAAATACTAATTTCTTTTTCTGTTCCAGGACTGGCTATTCAGTGAAAAAACTAGACATTACCTTTGCCCTCACAGTCTTGGGGAGACGCATTAAACAAGAAAAAAGAAAACATGATATAAGTTGTGGTAAATCAAAAAAAAAAAAGAAAAAGAACAGGTGGGAAGAAGAACCTACTTCAGATTTAGGTGATTAATGGAGGCCTCTATGTACACAGGTTACATTTAAATGGGATCACTGGGATGAGAAAAGGCCTGTGCTCAGAAGGTCGGGGTACAGCAGTACAAGAAGACATCATTCTTGTGAGATAAGCTTAGAATCTTAATAATCACTAGATTAAATTTTTTCTTTTCTCTTTTTCCTGTGAAAATCATTTATCTATCTGTTTTCATATAATTTCACAAATAGAGAAAGGTTGCAAGAATATTACAAAGAACTCCCCTGGCTCGACTACCCAGATTCACCAACGGTGGACGCTGTGTGCTCCACTTGTTTATCATTCGTGCCTCTGCACTCTGAGCACAGGTGTGCTCTCTATCTATATGCACAGACACAGAGGAATATTTTTTCCAAAATACTTGAAATTAATCTGCACAATGTCCCTCAGAATATGTACTCCCTAATAGCAAGGATATCCTCCCATATAACCAAGGAACATTTGTCAAATCATGAAATTTAACACTGATATACTATTATTATCCAAACCACAGTCCATAATTCAAATTAGTGCCCCATTATCCTCTATAACTTTACCCCCAGATCCAGGATCCATTTCAGGATCACATACTGTATGTAAATCTATAATGTCTATTTGATCTCTTCAATCTGGGACAAACTTTCTTTTTGGTTTCATGATCTATGGCTGATATTGCTCTCAATCTAGCAGAGACTGCAGAAATCATTAAAGAGTAAGGTCAGAACGCTCGGCGTCCATAGCACAGTGCTTACAGCACCAGCTACATACACCGAGGCTGACAAGTTCGAACCTGGCCCTGGGCGAGCTAAACAACAATGGCAATTACAACAAAAAATACCCGGGCGTTGTGGCGGGTGCCTGTCGCCCCAGCTACTCCAGAGGCTGACGAAAAAGTTTGAGGTTGCTGTGAGCTGTGACACCACAGCTCACCACACACTCTACTGAGGACGGCAGCATAGTGAGACTCTGTCTCAAAAAACAAAACAAAAAACAAAAAGGCGGCCAAGTAACAGCTTCCTCACAACTGGGCACAGTGAGACTGGGGAGAGACTACAGGCCATCTCTGGTTGGCAGGATCTGCCCAGAAACATCCCTTTGGGGACACAGGAAGACAGCATGAGACTTCTGGACCCCTTGAGGAAGGCAAAATCAGTGGAGATCTGGCAAGTGGTTGCGTGTGTTCGTTCAGTCTAATCCTGCCGGCAGCTGTAGGTACAGCAACAGTGAAACTGCAAACTGGAAAGGCCTTACCTGTGAGCTGTCTGGGTTTCTTTTGGACTTGGCACTCAGTTGAACTGCCTTGGGAGAACTGGGGCAAGAGTGTGGGGGTCTTTGAGTGTTGTGTAAGGCCCCAGACTGAGCCACCGAGCCAGACGGAGCTGCCAGTGTTTGGTTGTGGGCTGTGTGGAGCCATCGTGGGAGAACTGCCCCAGCAAGCTCCACCCTCAGGGTCGCAGAACAAGCATCAGGCGGGAGCAAGTAATCTAGTGACTGAGCAGCCTAAAGGCGGGGACTGAGACGCCTTGCAGCCTTAGCCCTCAGGGGCATAGAGTGAGATCCGTTTTGGCACACAGGGTAAGTGGATAGCCACTTAAGGAGTGATCTCAGCAACAAGTGCTTTCCTGGGAAAGCTTCTGCTTAGCCCAGGTTAGCAATGTAAAAGTGTCTTCTTTTTTTTTTTTGGCCAGAGCTGGGTTTGAACCCACCACCTCTGGCATATGGGGCCAGCGCCCTACTCCTTTGAGCCACAGGTGCCACAGAAGCCCCTAAACTGCCTTCTATGAAGGCTGAGGAGGATCTAGGCACTTCACCCTGCAGCGTTTGAGAAATCATTAGAGGCCTCCAGTTTCCCTTTGCTACAGTCATATTAGCATTGTGATTAACATATCATAATACCTCAGGAGATCACCTGTTGCCCAGACAATATTCAGCAAGATATATATACTGCTTTGTTTTTCGTTCTGTTTTGTTTTGTTTGTAACTTCAACATTATCCTTAACGATTTTTCTTTTCTTTTTTCTTTTCTTTCTTCATTTTTCTAGTTTAAATATAATTTTCCATTGTTGCCTTTTTCAACAATTAGAACTTCATTTTTGCTAGTGTTTCTACCCCTATTATTTGGTTTTTTCCCCAATTTTATCCTGTAAAGTTTTCAGTTTGCTTGTTTTGGTTTGATTTATTGCATTTTTGTCTTTCCTCTCTACTTGGTGGAGGGGGGGTGCTGTTTCCAAACAGGCTAGCAAAGAGCTGCTGACCTAACCACCCAATTCGGCACCCCCACAGGTTGGGGGTTCTTAAGGTTGGGTCAAAATACCCTACTGTACACCTATATTGCTCCTGTCCCCTTCTTTCTTGCCTCTCTTCTTTTTACCAATAGTTGCTTCTATCCACCCCCTCTCCTTTCTCCTTTTTGCTTTCTTTTTTTTTTTTCCCTTCTTTCTCATCAAAACCCTAGCCCAGAGACATGGCAACTGAAAGAGCAGGAGGAAGTCAAAGAAATATTAGGGCAAGGAAACAGATAAAAGAAATCACTCAAGATGAAGAATCAGCAGAATACTCCTGGCATCATGAAAAACCAGTCCAGAGCAACCCCCCCAAGTGATTGTGAGGTAGCTACTGCAGAGGATTCCACCTATAAGGAAATGTTAGAAATGACAGAAAGGGAATTTAGAATACAGATTATGAAAACAATCAAGGAAATGAAGGAAACTGCTGATAAAGTGGAAAATAACCAAAAAGAAATCCAAAAACAGAATCAATTAGGAGATGAATACTATGAAGAATATAAAAAGGATATAGCAGAGCTAAAGGAACTGAAGCAGTCAATTAGGGAACTTAAAGATGCAGTAGAAAGTATCAACAACAGATTAGACCATGCAGAAGAAAGAATCTCAGAGGTAGAGGACAAAGCTCTTGAGATAACTCAGATAATTAAAGAGGCAGAAAAGAAGAGAGAGAAAGCAGAACGTTCACTGACAGAATTATGGGACTCTTTGAAGCGTTCAAACATATGAGTTATAGGTATCCCAGAAGGGGAAGAAGATTGCTCCAGGGGAATGGAAGCCAATTAGAGAATATTATAAATGAAAATTTTCCAAATATCACCAAAGATTCTGACACTCTCCTTTCAGAAGGATATAGGACCCCAGGTCGCCTCAACTCTAACTGAGCTTCCCCAAGACACATTGTGATGAACCTGTCCAAAGTAAAGACAAAAGAAATTTTCTTCAAGATGCCAGGAGTAAGCGCCAGTTGATCTACAGGGGCAAATCTATCAGGGTGACTGCAGACTTCTCTAATGAAACTTTCCAAGCAAAAAGAAAATTGTCATCTACCTTTAATCTACTTAAAAAGAACAATCTCCAGCCCAGAATTCTATATCCTGCGAAGCTAAGCAAAAGAAACCTCAACAGAATCAAAAAAATTGAAATTTTACCTTGTATCTTCTCAGACCACAAAGCACTAAAGGTAGAACTCAACTCCAACAAAACTATTCAACCCCACACAAAGGCCTGGAAACTAATCAAACTTCTGTTGACTGACAGTTGGGTGCAGGAAGAAATAAAACAGGAAATCATTAACTTCCTTGACCATAACGACAATGAAAATACAAGCTATGAAAACCTGTGGGATACTGCAAAAGCAGTTCCAAGAGGAAAATGTATCGCTTTAGATGCCTACATTCCAAAAACAGAAAGAGAATGCATCAACAAACTCACAAGCCATCTTATGGAATTGGAAAAGAAGAATAGCTTAAACCCAGCAGAAGAAAAGAAATATCCAAAATTAAATCAGACATCAATGAAATTGAAAACTAAAGAATCATTCAGAAAATTAATGAAACAAGGAGTTGGTTTTTTAAAAAAATAAATAAAATAGATAAAACTTTGGCCAGACTAACTAGAAATAGAAAAGTAAAATCTCTAGTAACCTCAATCAGAAATGATAAAGGGGAAATTACAAGTGATGTCACAGAAATACAAGAGATCATCTCTGAATACTACCAGAAACTCTATGCCCAGAAATTTGACAATGTGAAGGAAATGGATCAATGTTTGGAATCAACCTCTCCCTAGACTTAGCCAGGAAGAAATAGAACTCCTGAATAGACCAATTTCAAGCACTGAGATTACAGAAACAATAAAGAATCTTCCATGGCTCAACAGGCTAAGGCGCCAGCCACGTACACCTGAGCTGGCGGGTTCGAATCCAGCCCAGGCCCGCCAAACGACAGTGACAGCTGCAACCAAAAAAAGAAAATGGCTGGGCATTGTGGCAGGCACCTGTAGTCCCAGCTATTTGGGAGGCAGAGGCAAGAGACTCGCTTGAGCCCAGGAATTGGAGGTTGCTGTGAGCTGTGATGCCACAGCACTCTATCCAGGGTGATAGCTTGAGGCTCTGTCTCAAAAAAAAAAAAATCATTGAAAACCATCAATAATGAATGTAAAAAGGGCAGTTAATGAAAATATGTTTCAGGGTTTACATACTTAACAACAGCCCAGTCACTGAACACGTGACAGGTGCCGTGTCCTCAGCAGTGCATCGTCTTACCAACACTGTCGAGGCTGGCACTATAATTGTGAGCATCTCACATATGAAAAGCCAGTGTCATCCAGAGGGTGGGTAAATTGCCAAAACCACACAGTTGGCAGGTTGGAGCCACAGTAGGCTTAAAGAGGGGTGCTTGCCCAAGGCCATGACGAGTGGCTGAGGTGAACTTCACACCCAGGCTGCCCCGTGCCAGAGTCCAGACTCGCCCAATCTACTGTACTCATGGCCTCTCAACAGTCACGATTCTCATTTAAGGAGCCTAAGTTAGCACAAAATATTTTGCCTATTTTTCCTTCTATTTTGAATTAGATTAACTAAATCTACAGCTTAAGCTGGGAAAGGTTTTGTCATGTGAAATAAGATAAAATCGTAAGCCCCCTCAGCTGACTCAATGTATCCCTCTTGCCCAAGGAGACCCCAGAAATACTCTAACGTTGAGCTGCTGGCCTTGAGAAGGAAAATCAGACATGCCTCATAACGCCCCCATCTCTTCTTGGAGATGTCCTTTATGACTCATTAACAGGCCCAAGGCTATATAAGACAAAGCTTAAATCACACCTGCAGGTTATCAATTTACTTCGGGATCCTTAAGTGTGGGTATATGTCTGCTATATGTCCACAAGCTGGTCTCTGATTAACAAACTTCCTTATCTGAAAACATTCCAAGCCTTTAGATAAAGTTTTGATTTTTTTTTTTTTGAGACAAAGCCTCAAGTTGTCACCCTGGATAGAGTGCTATGGCATCACAGCTCACAGCAACCTCCAATTCCAGGGCTCAAGCGAGTCTCTTGGCTTCTGCCTCCCAAGTAGCTGGGACTACAGGTGCCCGCCACAACGCCTGGCCATTTTTTTGGTTGTAGCCGTCATTGTTGTTTGGTGGGCGGGGCTGGATTCGAACCCACCAACTCAGGTGTACGTGGCTGGCGCCTTAGCCCGTTGAGCCACAGGCGCCAAGCCAAAGCTTTGATTTTTTAACCAATTACAAATCAAAGACTCTTTAAACCCACCTGTAACCTGTAATCCCCACTTTGAGATGTCCTGCCTATTTGGGCCAAACCAATGTACACTTTCCATGTATTGATTTATGACTTTGTGTAATTCTATCTCCATAAAATGTATAAAACCAAACTGTGACTCAACCCTGGGGAGACCACTTGCTCAAGGCTTCTCGGGAGCAGCTCTCTGTGCCACAGTTGCACATATTTGGCTTAGAATAAACCTCTTTAAATGTTTTTTTGAGACAGAGCCTCAAGTTGTCACCCTGGATAGAGTGTTGTGGCATCACAGCTCACAGCAACCTCCAACTCCTAGGCTTAAGCAAGTCTCCTGCCTCCGCCTCCCAAGTAGCTGGGACTACAGGCGCCTGCCACAACACTCAACCGTTTTCTGGTTGCAGCTGTCAATTGTTGTTTGGTGGGCGGGGCTGGATTCGAACCCACCAGCTCAGGTGTACGTGGCTGGCGCCTTAGCCTGTTGAGCCACAGGCGTGAACCTCTCTTTAAATTATTTTATAGGGTTTGGGTTCTTTTTCTTTGACAGTTGATTTTACCTATGGAAGTCAACATCTAGCTTTTTCAACCCGTTTGTTGAATGAATAAACAAATGAAAGGCATTTTTTGTTTTCACCTTTCTGCCCTCACCAGCAGCAGTAAAGGTGAAGCCAGGAGTGGAGTTGGCCAGCTATCAGGATCACATCAAAGGGAAATGCTCTGAATGCAAAGACCAGTCTGGATTACTACATTCCAGTCCAGCAATGAAAAAAGCCTTCCCTGAGACACATTCTCACAGCTTGAGGCACAGACTTGCCAGAAACCTCTTTGTTCTGTCCTTTGGACCAATGAGAGGTAGCAGGGCAGGTCTTAGTCCTATTTCTTTTTGGTAAAACAGCTCTCCCCTGGAAAAACTGAGTTCCATTAGTGTGCACTTACTGAAGTACATTCATTGATGATGCCACAGCTAATAAAAAGCTTTATGTACTTTGAGAGACTGAGGCAGGAGGATTTCTTGAGGCCAGGAGTTTGAGACCAATTCAACAATATAGTGAGACCCTCTTTCTACAGAAAAAAAAGAATAGATTAGCCAGGTGTGGTGGCCAGGTTGGATGGTGCCCACCTGTGGTTCCCAGCTCCTTGGGAGGCTGAGGTAGGAGGATCATGTGAGCCCTGAAGTTCAAAGCTGCATTGAGCTATGATCACACCATTGCACTCCAGCCTGGGTAACAGAACAAGAGTCTATCTCAAAAAAAAGAAAAAGAAAAAAAAGCTTTACGGACACTAGATGCTCAGTTGCAAAAGAAGAGATCCTTCATTATCAATTACTCTGTAAAAAGAACAATACAAATCTGAATAAATTCCTAGCAGGATATCTTAGAGCTGAAACAAACTTGGCAAAGTTTACATCTGGGTGACATTATACTGTTATATATATATATATAAGTATTGTGTGCTACATTCAGATTGCTCACTCTTGCTTAACAATATTACAGTATTCCGGTTAGTATGTTAATACCATTGCTACAATCCAGGAAATATCTTAACTGAAATGTTTAAGATGATCAACAGTAACTGTGTTAGTTGAATGCTATGAACAAAGATGCATTTTTTGCCTAAGTACCTTCTTTTTTCTAATGTAGAAAGCTCAAGAAGGGAGTCCTCCAGGGATTCATTGTTTTTTCTGGGGAGTCTATACAACAAATACTTCCTTGGAAGACCAAATATCACCTCACTTTCCAAACTAAGACACAATGTGCCCACTGGAGCCTTGGAGAGAATGAATCATGGGCTTGCTTTTTAAGGGCAACCAGACACAAGAAGTTAAATGCTAAAGACCTGTTTTATGAATTTGGTCCCCATTTAATCTAATGAACCCACTGACAATATTGAGAAAATATTTAAGAGTAAAAGATGAGGCACAATTTGAAGCAAAATATAGACCAAGTCACCCAATTCAACTTTTTATAAATGTTGGAGCCTGTTCCAGGTAACATCTTACTTAAATTCCTCCTCTATATGAAAACTTTGTCGTAAACAAATTTGTAGACTAAAGTCTTCTAGAGTTATTACTCACAATGCAAAATCCTTCAAAGAAAGAAAGAAAGAGTAGTGCCCCAGAGGAGCTCATATGCCAAAAGCAAATTTCAATAATAGTGGCATTCATATGAGGAGGACCTCACCTGCTGAGGACAACCATAAGATAACCACCAGGTGCACATCCAGGATGAGCCAGTGTGCTCTTCCCACATTTATACAGCAGACCAGCCAGAGGACAGTCACACTCCTGCCCAGAAAAAGCTCAGCCTACAGATCATTAGCCAGGAAGGAGACCATGCTGTCTGCTTGTATGTGCAATGGTTCAAGGAAAATCATACTACCAAATATTTTTGTGGATAGCACATCGCTAGTTTTATATGAAAAAGATGCTATTTCCCAGCTAAGATCTTACTATAGAGGATTAAACACCATACCATTTATTTATGTAGCAAAAACAAACAAACAAAAAAACCCCCAAACTTAAATAAACTAACACCGACTTGTCCCAAGTTTACAAATTTCGGGAGTGACATCCCAGTACTTTTAACCTTTGCCATATTCGCTTGGTTAGAGGCACGTCACAGGTCCCAGGCACAATGGACAAGTGAGCCATGTAGGGCGGTTAGCGGTCTAACAGGCACAGGTCTTCGGGCCTCCTCCGCAGGCTGCTTCCATCTTCACAGAAGATGCTGTATAAATGCTTGGTGAATAAGTGCTGTGGAGATTCTATTCCTAGCCCTGTCTTTAATTCTCCATGTGAACCTGGATAAGTCCTTTACCTCCTATGCCTCAATTTGGTTTTCTAATTTATAAATGAAGAAGGCTCCAAGATTTAAAGGTCATGCTCCTTGCCTAGACTACAGTAGTAGCCTTTTAAATGATTTCTCCTCTTCCATTATAGACCCTTATAGCCTACGCCCAACATAATACTCAGAGGGATCTTTTTGACATTTGGGTCAGGAGGTCTTTCCTCTGCTGCCTCCCCTGACATATCTCATGTAGAGTCAAAGTTGATGATTGAACCTGGCCTGCTTCCCTGGAGCCACCACGCCCAGAACCCATCTCCTATTCCCCCCCACCCCCCCACCCCCCGCTCATTTCTCTAGCACATTAGACATGATCTCACTTTTGGGCCTTTATACTGGCTCTTCCCTTTCCCTTGAACACTCTTCCCAGGTATTCACAAGGTCTGCCTCCTTTGAGATTTATTTAGTTCACATGTCACCTTCTTAATGAGGCCTACCTTGAACATTCTTCTCCCTTGGCTCTCTTTGTTTCAGTAGTTCTTATCATCTCCCAAAATACAACATAATATTTTTAATGTATTGTGCTTATTGTGTATTATTGTGTCTACCTACTAAAATGTAAGCTCCATGATTTCAGGAGTTTATGTCAGTTTCATTCACTGACTATGTTAAGCCCCTGAAATAGTCCCTGGCACATAATACGTGCTTAACATATTGAAGACTGAACAAACATTTAAAAAAAAAAAATTTAACATTAATTATCTTTCTTTATTATACATGAGCAATTGTTTGATGTACAAAAAGTATCTTGGACGCCAAACACTCTTAATGACAAGTGCCCACCAGCGCTCCGCTGGTGTTGAACAAACCATTTGAATGCAGAAATCTTTGTTTTGTGCTCTCAGTAAATCTCATTCCTTGTTGCACTATGGGAACACAGCCACCTGCCCCAAGGGACATCTTCTCTTTTTGAAAATGTGTGATTTCTCTCTTATGATCTGTGAAACTGGATCTTGACTAAACTTCCATTTCTCATGTGCTTAGCTTTCTAGAGTCACAAATGAGGAGTGACATCACCTGATCCCTAAATGTCTCCTCACATGGACTCTGTGAGTTGGAGGGAGAGGAAGTGGGAGGCTATAGAAAGATCCAGACCTGGGTTAGAGATGAGGGCTCTAGGCTCAGTTCTGCCAGGAAATTAGGCTAGCAGATACCTTATATAAATGTTTAATCTTTACATCAAACCTATGGGATCACTGTCTTATTTATGAAGGCAGTGAGAGCTAGAAAGAATAAGTCATTTGTCCAAGGTTACACTGCAATAAGGGATGGGGAGTCATGGGGTTTCAGACATAGATCTGTTCCCATAGCTTCTAATCAGTCTCTCTGGGCTTCTTCTTTTTTAAAAAAAAATACATAAAATATAAAAATATACAATATTTTTATGTAAAATATGCAAGATACAGCTAAGATCTTCTTGAAATTTAATATTCGAAATGTTCTAAGTTTAAAAGAAGCAAGTAAACCAAAACCATTATAAAGTTTAGCTACTTTATGTGAATTGATCTTTTTTTCTGTACATTGTAAACTTTTTAATACATAAGAAAGCATTTAATAATATAAAAAAAAGCTTTGGCAAGTTAGCCATTATAGTTTTTATGGCAGGTGTGCAAAAAACAAATATTTGAAAGATTGAATAAAAGTTGCTATTTTTTAGGACTTGGCCCAATTTGGAAAAGCTGTAACAAGCCTGTCTCGTACCAGCCTGATGGAAATAAAGTTCCATTAGCTCATTTTTACAAAAAGGGGAAAGAGCAAGGGCATAATGGTGAAATTACCTGGCCAAGAGTTCCACTGGTCCCTGGTCCTTTGTTTCAGCCAAACTTCCAGGCATTTCCTGGTGAGAAGCTACTCTGTGCTGGAAGCAACCTCTCAACCCTCCCCCACTCCTCTGTTCCCACTTCCTTCAGAGATTTGTGCCCTGCCTGGCTCATTCTTTTGTCCTTTGGTATTTCCTGCTGCTGGAGGTGGGAAATACCTGCTCCAGCCTTGTACCAGTGGTGCCCCTTGATCCAGCCCTGGTGACTGATGACCATGTAGGATGCAGACGCCCACTGAAGTCCACATGAGGTGTCACTCTGTGGGACAGCTGGATCAGAAGTACCCCTGGAGTTCTGAGAAAGGCCTGGATCTTTCTCCCTAAAACTACACTAAGATCGCCTGTGTGCACTGGTAATTTAATTTACAAATAATCTTAAGTGTCCTATTTATAGTCATTTAAAGAAATCTTGAATTCTAGGGCGATGCCTGTGGCTCAACACGTAGGGCGCCCCCCATAGGCCGGAGGTGGCGGGTTTGAATCCGGCCCTGGCCAAAAACTGCAAAAAAAAAAAAGAAATCCTAAATTCTAGATATATCAATTAAAATCATAAGAACATGTGGGCTTCCTTTCTGGGAAAAAAAGATATTCTAATGAGTGAGTAGAAATTGGAAATAAAATATAATTCAAACTTCCCGGGTTCCCCGTGGTGCCTATCTTTTGAGTCACATGCTTACACACAGCAAGGTGATCCATTTCCCTCTCCCACTTGTGTTTTCTCAGAGCCTCTGTTCTATTAACTTACACGTCTCTGTGTAGTACAAATCGTACAGCACTCTCCTAGTTCCTGATTTTATGTTCTGCCCTAAAGTCCAGTGGATTCCCATTTGTGCTCAGATCCTCAGACTATCAGCACCAGTATCCTGGGGAATTATTTATGGACAGGCTGCATCAACTAAGACCCTCCCCCAAAGAGCCAGGGCTGGCCTGGGAGGTGGGGGTCCTTGCTTCTGTAGTCTGGTTTCCCTGATCTCTTATTCTGAAGCGCCCTTGACAAGTTGCTCAATGGTTTAGTTTCTAAACTTCTGGTAAATTGGTAGTGGTGATGGTGGGGTTCAGGAGGGACAGAAACTGTCCCATCTTACTTAACTTTGTTGTGAAGATTATAGGTGGAGAGAGACAAGAAAGGGCTTTGAGAGTTGAATGCATGATACAGATAAACGTTTTGGGGGTCATATCTGAATTAAATCCAGGCTTTGGAAGCAGAGAGTTGGCGTACATCTACTTAACTCTATCCTGAACTGCATTTTTTTTTCAATATACCAATTTCTTTAGTTTTTTTAGTCTATCTGCCTCACCAGCCTGTGCAGACAGTGATGTCCTTTCAGCCTTACCTTTGGCATAGGCAGCAGTGAGGCAAATTCTTTTTTACATCCCACAATTTGGGAAAGCAAATCCCTACAACTCTATGGGGTACAAATGAGCAACATTACAAATGTGTGTACTTTCACAGCTAGCAATTTCACTTCTAGAGATCCACCTACAGATGTACTTTACCTAGGTAAAATACCTTTCATACAAGATTATTCCTCACACAATTTTTTAATAATAATATCTAAAGGCTGAAAAAAACCTAAGTGTCTATCAATTGGGAATTGCTTGAATAAATTCTGGCACACCAGTACATTGCAGCTCCCAAGAATGATGAGCCTCCCCATATGCTAAGAAGGAATCATACCCAAGGTATCTCATAAAGTAAAAAATGCAGGGTGGAAAGTGGGTTAGCTATAATATGCTACATTTGATACAAAGGCGGAAAAAGCATTTATTTTTGTACTCATAAAATTACTCTAAAGGCGCACACACAAGAAAGGGATAACAAGGTAAGTGGATCCCAGGGGGCATAGTGGTTGGTGGAATACCTGCTTTCTATATCCATTTGTAGTTTTTGATTTTGGACTATGTAAATTTATTTACGGCATATGTAAAATAACAAAATAAATAAGAAAAAAAAAAGCCCACAAGTTAAATAAAAAAAAAACTTATTGGACATCATTTCTGCGGGATGCTTGAGTGAGACTCTTGTCAAAATAATAATAATAATAATAAATATATAAATAAAGTCACTCTAGGTCTGGGTTGGTTTCCCCTCAGTCCTGCTTTATTTGCTTCAACAGCGAGTTTTTCTTAGTTTGGGCCATGGTGAAGAATGTCATGAGTTGTGTTCAGATTTATAGTAAGCAGATTACCTTCTGGATAAACAGGAAAAGCAAGTATCCAATGCACTCAATACTCATACGAATCCAGTAGAAGATCTAATTCATACCCACATAGGAGAAAAACTCATTCAAGTTGCGGGGAGGGGGAAGAGAAGAATGGGGTGGGAAAGGAAGAGAGGGAATGGGTGTGCTCCCACTTAATGGGCACAACGTAAGGGTATATGGAACACTTTTTGGGTGTGGCACACAACTACAAGAGGGACTCGACAAACCAAGTGCTGTAACCTAGTTGTTTGTACCCTCGTATCAACCTGAAATTAAAATAAATAAATAAATAAAAGAAAGTGAACCTGAAAAAACTTTGCCCTCAAGTGTAACAAGCTCCTGTGCTCCTTCAACTCAGCGGCCTTGGAGTTATAAGTGTGCCAGAACCAAAAACTCATGCTGTAAACCACTCACCAGAGGCCACGTGTTCCTTCAGCATCCATCACCTTGAGTGCTAGAACTTACAGAGGCCTGAAAAGTTTATGAATCTCCCATTTGCTTATGTGACTACTTCCTGTACAAATCTAAGGAAACAAAATTAAATAGGTAAAGACAAGACAACTTCTATCAGAGGCATTCTCTTCATAGACTCACACTTTCCTTCCTGAAGTCTTTTTTCCCTTTGCATTCGTCAATAAGCTGAGGACACCAGCAAGGTTCCAGTCAAACACACGTATCCCTAGGCTTTCATTTTATTTTCTTAAAAGATGGAATTTCCAGGGATGCAATGTGTCTAAAAGCAGGGACCGTTTATGTAGGGTGAGAAAGGCAGCAGCTGTCCACCCCTCCTCTCATTAGGGATAAATAAGCTTTGTCTTACAAGGTTCTGAACAAAAAGTCTCTCTCTAACAGCCCAGTCTCTTCTCTTTGGGAAGCAGCAGCAGTTTATTGGAGAACTGCAGACGTCTCTTTGAAGACGAGAAGAATGGAGTTGCCTTCTCTGGAGACAGGAATTCAGTCTTGAAATTCAAAACTTGATTGTGCCATTCAACTTGCTGCTCCTAAATTTACCTTCAAATCTTTGATATGAGGAAAAAAGGAAAAAAGGGGAGTGCCCGCCCCTCCCTCCCCCGTCTAACTCATCTGGGACATCTTCTCCTTTATTTAAACCTTTTTTATCCTTCTTTTTTTCAGTTTCAAAACCTCTTGAGAACATCTGTTAACCAAGCACAGTGATGTGAGTATTCTTGTCCTAAGGAATAAGCTCTGGGCAATTTTTCATTTTTTTTCTTACTATGTTGCCCCTCAGTAGAGTGCCGTTGTATCATAGCTCACAGCAACCTGAAACTCTTGGGCTTAAGCGATTCTCTTGCTTCAGCCTCCCAAGTAGCTGGGACTACAGGTGCCTGCTACAACACCCCAACTTTTTTTTGGTTGGAGTTGTTGTTTAGCAGGCCCGGGCCGGGCTTGAACCCACCAGCCTCCGTGTATGGGCCTGGCACCCTACTCACTGAACTACAGGTGCCGAGCCAGCTCTGGGCAATTTTGATAACACTGGAGCTTGATCTAAAACTCACCATTTTAATACTTGGTGAGTATAACAGCTAAACTCTGTGCCCTGAAGTACTCTGTGCATCTTCTCCGCCCACAGCAATGATGCAGCTCACCTAGCTGCCAGACCAAATACTTGATGAATGATAGCATCCCAGTGTTCCATAAATATCAAGTTCTCTAACACTGGGAATGCAGGACTTGGAAAATACAGTGCTTAAGCTCTGGCTGCCTCCTCCAAACAGCGTGGGCTCTTTATATTCTTATTTACTCTATAGCAAAATCTTATGTATTCTATAGCAAAAACAGAGGCCCATGGTTTTCTTCCTCTGATTCATGAGAGATGGGTGGAAAACTAAGGGGCAGAAAGAATCCTGCAAAAAGTATGCCCTCATTTGTGTCCTCAGACACTGGTTAGGTAACTGGACTAGACTAGGGGCTTGACAGCCCTCAAGAAGCCAAGGGGAGAGAGTTTGTTAGATTGGAGAGACTGGCTAAAGTAGGTGGCAGTCTAGAAACAATATCCTACCAATGGTAGTGTCACAGGATGGGAAAAAACCAAGGACCAAGAAACGCTTGTATTCCTTATTCCATATATTCTGATACTTGAGAAGGCGGCAATCTAGACTTAAAATTATAACATTTTGGAGTAAAAAGCAGACATCAGTACAAACTTAATTTGCTGGTGAGGAAATATGAGCCGCAGGGATTTGTCTTAAATCAAAAACCACGCTGGCTGATGGCAGCGCCGGCCTGTAACCAGCACCTTTAGTGTTTCAGTGCTTTCTCAGCAGCTCCCCAAGGAAGGAGGGAGGACTGGCCAGGAACTTATACGCTACAAAGAGCACAGGAGAAAGTGCTTTGCAAACTACAACACTACAGAAATGGGACGCATCACTACTATAGGCAATCATTCTGAACACACCTGCTTATTTGATTATGTAGAAGGAGAAATGCAAAATCACCTGCTCAGTTTTCTTTTCTTTTTTGTTTTTGAGACAGAAGCTCACTACGTTGCCCTCGGTAGAGCGCTGTGGCGTCACAGCTCACAGCAACCTCAAACTCTTGAGCTTAAGCCTCCTGAGTAGCTGAGACTACAGGCACCTGCCACAATGCCCAGCTATTTTTTGGTTGCAGTTGTCATTGTTGTTTAGCAGGCCTGGGCTGGGTTCGAACCTGCTGGCCCTGGTGTATGTGGCTGGCATCCTAACAACTATGAGCTATGGACGCCAAGCTACCTGCTCGGTTTTCTCAATATCTAAATTAACAGGAAGAAAAATAGAGCAAAAGGAAATCTAGAGATACTCTTATTTATATATTTATTTATTATTTTTTTTAGAGACAGATTCTCATTTTATCACCCTTGGTAGAGTGCCGTGTTGTCACACCTTCAACTCTTGGGTTTAGGCCATTCTCTTGCCTCAGCCTCTCGAGTAGCTGGGACTACAAGCTATTTTTTTTTTTTAAGACAGAATCTCTCTCTGTCACCCTGTGTAGAGTGCTGTGGCATCATAGCTCACAGCAACCTCAAACTCTTGGGCTCAAGCAATCCTCCTGCCTCAGCCTCCCATGTAGCTGGGACTACAGGTGCCTGCCACAATGCCTGGCTAGTTTTTCTATTTTTAGTGGAGATGGGGTGTGGCTCTTGCTCAGCCTGGTCATGCAATCCACCCAGAGCTCCTGAGCTCAAGCAATCCACCCCCCCTCAGCCTCACAGAGTGCCAGGATTATAGGCATGAGCCACCTTGCCGTGCTTTAGAGATACTCTTAAAACAACATTAAGTCTTCCACTCCCTGCTTTAAAATAACTTGTACTCTTTTGGAATCCAGCCACATTTCTCTCAAGGTTCCAGCACTCCTCATCTCGCCAGCCCCCAGGCTAAGAGGGGTGGCAGTTAACAGGCAGTGTGCACCAAAATGCTGGGGAAAAAGAGAAACCCTCCAATTGTCCCACGAAGTATGAATAAAAAATGCACTTTTGAGTGTTTTATTGAAAGACAGGATCTGCTATCAGATACTCCCTCCATTGAGCAGCCTGTACTTTGATAACAGCTGCCTGAGGGTTACTTTCTGGGTCTGCTCAGGAGTCCAGGTAGGTTACGGGACAGATAATGACAAGATCACTTACTCGGAGGCTTTCATTTCTGCCTCTCAAAGCCCTTTACAGCTATTAAGTCTCTTCCTACAACTCTCCTGGCTCTCATCTCTAGCTAAGGAAATTGAAGCTGCTTCACTTACTGTAGGTTTTTTTTTTTTTTTTTCCCCAGAAGCTGCTTCTCTTAACCCTAAAACAGGTGAATATCTTTTCCTATCCCTGTCCCCATCATCCCCATCTCTGGGTCCTGGCAGATCAACATTACCAATCAGTGCATGTTATAGCTCAATGCTGTATCAGAGATGTAAATATAAGATGAGGGGTTTACAATGTCTATGAAAATATTATCTGCCAGCTCGGCGCCTGTGGCTCAACGGGCTAAGGCGCCAGCCACGTACACCTGAGCTGGTGGGTTTGAATCCAGCCCAGGCCCGCCAAACAACAATGACGGCTGCAACCAAAACAAAATGGCCAGGCATTGTGGCAGGTGCCTGTAGTCCCAGCTACTTGGGAGGCGGAGGTAGGAGACTCGCTTGAGTCCAGGAATTGGAGGTTGCTGTGAGCTGTGATGCCACCACACTCTATCCAGGGTGACAGCTAGAGGATCTGTCTCAAAAAAAAAAAAAGAAAATATTACCCGCCGAGCACTTAAGGAAATCTAAGGTGACATGGCTTACACATGGGAGGCAGGACTGGGGTATAGATCTCAGCAGTGAGTTTTTATAAGTATTCTATTTTTCACATGAAGAAAGACATGCACAGCTCTAGAAGTGGGACATAAACTGAGGTTGTCTGACTTCAGAATCCATAGCTCTGATCTCCATGACCGCTTCCTAGACTCTACCCTTTCGATAGAACATGGATCCTGGGGTGCTTTTTGAGAAGGTGGGAGAGGGCTGGGAAGCATGTGTTTGGGGGCACATGTGTCAGGTATCTACCATCATCTGATCTGATAATTTTTCTGTATTTCTGCTTCTTGGGAGAGATCAAGAGGAGTGAAATCAGACGCTCCCCTCATCGCCCCCCCCCCCCCCATGTTGTGTCTGCACAGTGAGCAGCGAGCCAGGCACTGCAAATCCATGGCTTCCTTCTCTCCTCCTCTCTGCCCCAGGGGCCTCTGCTGAGTGGCAGCACAGCTGAGTATAGAAACACCAGGAGGGCTTGCCTCAGGGCTTCCTGAAGCGTCTCTCTCCCTACATTTGCAGGAAGTATTGAAGAAACCACAGTCTTAACTTGGAAATCTGTCCACCATTCTTTGGATTCCTGTTGTTCAACTTGTGTGGAGATGCCCCACTGTCAGGGATTCAGGAAGTTGAGAGGATGCCAGCTCTTCTAACTCAAGCGACTGACTAGTGTGGGTCCACTGCCAGTTGGTTTAGCTCAGCAGTTGATCGTTTAACCCACTGGACTGAGCTAACTCAGTTAGATGGCACATGTGTCAAGGTACAGAGCATTTCTGAAAGCGTACTGCTTTCAGGCATGAAGGAGAGGGCCCTAGAGTCATGGAAACTGTTCTGAGAATAGATTCGCATGGAATGGCTTATGCAACAGGATAACCTGATTCAGCGATCATTATTCACTTACAATCCAAAGACGGTGCTGTCCTCTTTCAGTCTGGAGATTCCAAACCTTTTGAGCCTCTTCCATTGGCTATCCACCTCAGTGGCATCTCAACTCTTAAACTCAACAGGTCCAAACTGAACTTATCATCTGTGCACACCACTGCCTCCTCCTGTACTCTGCCTTCACTGGTGACGTCAGCCACTCGCCAGAAACCGGGCAATCAGTCTGCAGTCCACCTTCTCTCATTAAATCAATCAGAGGTCTCACCCAGGACCTCTCAATTCAATAAATGGGGTCTCTCTCCTGTCCTACTTCAGTATAGACTCTTAGTTAATTGTTGTAATAAAACCAGAATGGCGACTGGAGCCGTGGCTCACACCTATAATCGTAGCACTCTGGGAGGCCGAGGCAGGTGGATTGTCTGAGCTCACGAGTTCGAGAGCAGCTGGAGCAAAGGCAAGACCTCATCTCTACAAAAAATTGAAAAACTGAGACAAGAGGATCGCTTGAGTGCAAGAGTTGGAGGTTGCTGTGAGCTATGACGCCATGGTACTCTACCCAGGGCAATAGCTTCAGACTCTGACTCAAAACAACAGCAACAATGAACGAGAATGTGAAGTCCCTGAGGGCTGGGACCAGTGCCCAGAACAGTAGGGTAGATAAAAGTATGAACCTGGAGCCAGAGGAGTGGGTCTGAATTTCATTTAGTGTGTGCTTCAGCTGTGAGGTAGTATCTGAGTTTCAGTTCCTCATCTGTACAACAAGAGTAAATAAAAATACTTCCCCTGCCTAGGTTGTTGTGAGAATTAAATAAAGTTAATACGAGTATACTTAAGGGCATACAGTGTGTTGGCTATTATTGTTAGCAACATGCATTATAGCTGTGACAACAGTTGAGGAAACCAAGGCTATTAAATGTCAGTCACACAGCTGGCATATCAATCTAGTTCTATCCTTCATCAAAAGCTACACTCTTTTTCTTTTCTTATGGCACATCTTGGGCTCCCAATCCATCTGTTAATGAGGAAATGGGGTCTCTAAAGTACCAACACGGAATTGCCATATATTATATAAAACAGTATGCATAATATGACATCCATCTTAAAAAATGCTTAGAGTTAATTATAAACATCTCTATTACTCTCTGATTCCTTTATGTTCCTTTCTCAACTTAGTTTTCACCTGTGTCTCCTACTAAATTGTCTGAAAACGGAATTTCCATTGCTTAACACAGAGCAAGATACATGACATTCACTATGTGTTAAGTTGGTGAATGACATTGAATTAAAAAATGATTGAACATATATTTAGTAGATAATAGATAATTACAGATAACATGTGAATTAGGTAAAGAAACTAACTATACAAGAAGTTTTTTTTTAAAAAACGTAGCTTTTCTTCTATTTCATTCCTCAGACACTCAGCTCCTGTACCAGGAGAGAGCCCCACCGACCAGTTTCTTGTCTATCTTTCCAGAGTTATTGCAGAATTGCACTGATTTTTAGTGTGATTTAAATTTATACCCTAAGAGCATGAAAGAATGGGGGAGATGTTTTATAAAAATTCAGGCAGTATTTTTTTTTCCCCAAGAAGTCACCAAGTTCTTTCAAACCCATATAAAAGGGAACTCAGATGTAAACTCGTGTTGTGTGTGTGTTAAGAGTAACACAGACAAAGGCACAAAACCTACAGTGTTTGTGAACTTCTCCAGGTGAAATTGCAATCAAAATCTATGCAATTCTATCAACAAATTTCTACCCCTTGCAGCTGATCTTATGACTCATTTTTTCATAATTATTTGGCCCATGATTTCATTTTTATTATGCGATATATCCCCTAAACATGAAAAGAGCCAACGTTTTTTGACTTGAACATGACAAAGGACTTTCCCTTTCTTTCAGAGAGATGTCTCAGGTCACTATACACAATTTACCACGATTTGAAATAAGAAAACGCTTTCTGATGGAAGAAAGACAGTAACTACTCTTTTCAGTGGGGTTTTTGTTAGATAGAAGTCTGCAACAGCCCTGAAGACCATGAGATACTGCTTTCATGACAAGCCCTCCTAAAGGGACTTGGAACATGGTCCTGTGTTTTCTCAGGTTGCTAATCTGCTCTTGTTACATAGGCTTTTATTGTAGCATGACACATTCAGACTTTGATGTTGCTTAGAAATGACATTGGAAATAATACAAAGTCATACAAGTGGTTCTCCACTGATGCCTGTAGAAGAATAGATGCTGAAATATTTGCAATTCTTGCTTCATTCTGAATATAGGGATTCATCTATCTCTACCCCTCCCCCCTAATACCTTACTAGTTTTCACTTTAACACATTAAATGCATACACATTTTATTTCAGAAAGGCAAAATGGAACAAAGTGAACAACAAATTCACCTAATCCATAGATTTTCCCAGTGTATTTTTTTCTTTCTTTCTTTTTTTTTCATACTAAAAGCAATTAAAATCAAAGAATTTGAAAACTAGGTAACTGCTAGTCATTTTATGGAAAAAATCTTCAAGCTCGGAGGAAAACCTGGGCTATCATCTTGAATACCTACAATTAGTTCATCTTCTCATCTTTGGGGAAAGGACAATTTCCTTCCTCCTTGGTAGCATCTTTCCTGGTTTTCCTATCGTGCAGCAAATAAATTATAGTTGGTGTCCAGACACACACTTTCACGTAATTTCTTTTAGGGCTGAGGTAGACATGCAAACCAGTGACAAGCTAAATAGAGCCTTTGCGTCCGCTAGGCCTTCAACAGAAGACACACCAGCAGGTGACTGAAGAGTTCTCCCTTCTCTCCTAAATGTGTTTGTTACTAAGTTGTCTATTTGTTATTCCAAGTCTTTGGTGTAGACTCAGTGGTCTCTCTGACTGTCAATGAGCCCTTTTTATGTTTTATTGTTAATGCCTTCTTCTTGTTGCTTCTACCTCCTCAGTTTCCATTAGTAAAGCCAACCAGGAGGGCGCCTAGCCAACTCATCTACCCCAACCCAGCCAACTCTTATTGTAGTTCTCACAAATCTTAGCAAAGCTCTCATTGGCTGAGAAAGTGATGCCAGAACTCCTAGAGAAAATGGACTCTTAAATCCTCCTATTATCTTCCTTTTATTAGCAATGTTATTTCTGTGTATTAATCACTTAGAAACTTCCTTTTCCATCCGTCTGCCTTCCATGGTCAGGTTTTATTATTTTCCTTTCCTCTATTTATTTTTTTTCTCTCTCTCTCTCTCTCTTTCTCTGAGACAGAGTCTTACTATGTTGCCCTCGGTAGAATGCTGTGGCTCCACAGCTCACCTCAAACCCTTGGGCTTAACCAATTCTCTTGTCTCAGCCTCCCAAGCAGCTGGGACTACAGGCGCCCGCCACTACGCCCAGCTATTTTTTTTGTTGCAGTCGTCGTTGTTTTTAGCTGGCCCAGGCTGGGTTTGAACTCGCCAGCCTCGGTGTATGTGGCCGGCACTTTAACCACTGTGCTATGGGGGCTAAGCCCCATTCCTCTATTCTTAAATGGAAATATTTCTGTCTTAAAAATTGAATTTCCTGATGTTTATTACACCATTTTAGATAGGTATTTCTGCATCTTTTTCAAACATACTCCAGTTTTACTGAGCTCTATTATATATGCATAAGATTGAGATAAACAGGTATTTGTTAAATAAAAGAGAGGGATGTGGCTTAATCATTTGCAGAACTGTGAATTTTCTGCTGAGGTTAGCTGAGTAACTCATATAGTAAAATGACATTGCTATGTGAATACGTCTAGCACTGCTAACAAATTGTCCTCCACAAACACATGGAGCTTTCTCTTCCTGGCATCTCTCACAAGATGTCAACCAGTTAGCAGAGCAGAGACAGGATGGTAGAATGGTTAGGGCCTCTAGCACCAGACTTCCTGCTCTAGTATTTACTAGTGTTGTGACTTTGGGCAGGCTGTTGGATCTCCCTATAGTTGGTTTCATCTATAAAACGAAGATCATCATAGCAATTATCCCTACCCACTCACTTCTTGGCTTGTTTGGGGATTAAGTGAGCTAATATATGCAAAACATCTAGAAAGTAGCTGGAATAGTACTGGGTAAATGTTTACTATTATTATGGAGCTATTACTTGACTTAACACCAATAGAGATTCAGAGAAAAAAACTAAGGTAAGCATATTACATTTTGCATTGATTTCTAGGACAATGACATGGTACAGAAATACTTCTTCCAGGAATATATTCAAACCTGGAAACCTATTATAGAAAGCCATTTTTTCCCTGGGTCAATCAGGACATATTTTCTTTGAGTATCTCTCAAATTAATTGAGCAATCATTAGTTGCCAACAATTACTAGAAAGGAACCAAAGAAGTTGAGATGGAATATATCTAAAGTCCTATGACAAACTCTCCTGCTGTATTTCTATTTGTTTGCCACTAAACGATTCTATTTTCTTGGACAATGTTATAATTATATTTACATGCTACATAATTTTCTTAATTTTTATTGAGTCATTACTTTTTTATATTTGACGGAGATCTTGATAAACTCTAAGGTAGAAATTAAAACTGTACATGAATACCTCTTTTGGTGGTAAATTAGTATAAATTCAAGTTAGAGCATTTCTTTACAAGCTGATATTAGCTTATACGTTTGGCAACCTAAGGATTTCTGTATTGGTTTGGTCAAAAATTCCAAATAAGCAGTTCTTTCAGCTACATTTTAAAGTAAGATTAATGGCACCCAGAAGTAATAAAGTGTGACTTCAGATACCAATAAGCTAAATTACTATGTTTTATTAGTACAGAACGCTATCAACTATGCTAAATTAGTAAGAGACTGATATCTTTCAAAAGAGGTACAGCTGGTTATGGCAAGCTCTGTGAGGCAATGAATGACAGAGACCTGCGTTAACATTTTCCCAATTTACCTTTCCCAGTTGCTGAAAGAGAGAGAACATATAAACGAACCAGCCTCTGTGCCTAAACACTGCTACTTAGCATCAAGTTAGCAATATGGCTCAAAGGGATGGGGCGCCAGCCCCATATGCTGGAGGTGACGGGTTCAAACCCAGCCCCGGCCAAAAACTGCAACGACAACAACAACAAAAAAGAATATAATCACTATTTGGGACACAAATCTCATTTTGGGGGTACTAATAAATTAGTTTTAAGCGAAAGTGACAATGTATAATAATTACATTTTGGCCAAATATAGCATACCTGCTTTTGTTATTATTTAACTGCTCATGCCTAATGCTTAAATTATCGCTCCTTTATCCTTCCATGAAATGCGAAAATATTTATTTCCCTTCCTCGCACAATTGATTTGCACAATGCCTAACAATGCTTCTTTTTGGATTCCCATGTGTTTACCATATATTGTTCAAAATAGGCCAACAAACTGTCATTTTATGAAAAAAAAGTCACGTTCAGAGGAAAGCCTGAACTATCACTTTGAATACCAGCAGTCTATCTGATAATGTTCCTAGGCAGACAGATGCCCCAGAGAAACAAGATACAATTTTCCTTTGTGTTTTGTGTGTGTGTGTGTGTTTTAAATCAAATGACTCACCCACAATGACAGCTGTGACAGTGAGCAGCACAAAAGCATTCCGAAACAGGTAATTTTTAACATCCTCCTTTGTGATGTTCTGTACTTTCTTCTTGGCCAACAGGGTGCGTTTTCGGACTCCTTGCTGGAATCGTTCCATCCTGCCCCCCATTTTGGGCTCTTCTCCATTGCTTTTAGTCATATTTTTCTCTTCTAGGTGTGTCTCTTCTTTGAACTTCAGGGTCTCAGAATCACCCCCCCGAAAGGCAAACCTCTTCTTTGGTGTTAGAGAACACAACTAGAATATGAGAGAAAGAGACAAGAATTACACTCTCCAGAGGTGAAAAATCAGTGCTGCCCCACACCAGGCAAGCTCTTGGCAAACTGCATACTCTCAGTAGGGATCAAGGACTGACAGATCAGGCTCCAAGGCTACAATGTGCATATTTTACTAGAGCACATGGAAGAAACAGGCATAAATTCAGAATATAAGAGCAGAAACTTGTGCTTCTCTTAAAAAAAAAAATTTCCTTCTCCCCCCCCTAGAGGCTGCAAAAGGGGCTCCTCAGAGCTGAGCGTGACTGAGCATCCCAGCCCCATCCCACCCCCCAGAACCTTGCTGGTGCCTTGCACAACTGTACACACTCATAAGTGTTCAGCTGAATTGAATGCACAGGATGTGCTTAGCGATTACTCGATAAATTATTTTGTATACATGGTTGAATTAAGATTTTGATAGACAACATTTGAGTCTTTCTATTACATGTATAGTAACCAGTTATTTTCTTCCTTAAGAAAACAACATGATAATATCAACAAGTATATATGATCGTAAAAAGAACACAAGTGCCCGCAAGACATGGGACATACATTTGATCATTTTACAGTAGGATAACTTTTACATTTTTTTGATGAAATAAGTAAAGTGCTCTGGGCACATCTATAAATGATCTGAAATCATAATTCATTTTTATTGCGAGTAAAAGTACAATGTAGCATTTGTCTTTGGGGCAAACATACTGGAGTCTTCTGAGGAAACTATCACTGGCTTCTAAGTATTTTCAAATTTGGGATTTCTAGATTTCCAATTTTCATTCCAAACATTGCAGTGTGTGGTTTCTGGTTTCTTTAAAGCGCTCTTAGGCTATTCAAGTACATTTAAGCAAATCTATTTCCTTGTCGGAAATCAGCTGTTCTGAAAATTCAAGGGATTGCTCTTGCTGCTTTACAGAGTTCTAATCCATAGTCTTCCCATGATTAATCTGGGTAAAAATCAGCGGTGCCTGAGGACGTGGGAGCTGGCAACGCGAGCAGCCAGCGTGTGCGTTCGTGGGGGTGGTAGCTGGAAACCAAGGGACTCCTCGCAAGCTTTTGGCAAATTCCAGGGTTGAAAAGAAAAAAAAAAAAAAAACTTAATAGTTTGACTTTCAAGTAAAATTGCAGGTTGGGGTCAATGGTAATAAGACCTATAAGTTAAGACTTCACACCAGATTAAAAATTTAGGGCAAAGTGAAGGAGAGGCAGCAGAACCAGATTATTTTTTTACTAATAGCTCTGATTCTCTTTACCATTCACGTTTAAGCTGATCAGCTCAACCTCGATTCTTTACTAGATCTCTGACCACAATCTGTCCCGATCTACCCCAAAAGGTTCTCACGTCCAAATTAAGAGAGGACTGGAATAACTAGAGACACCACGGGCTCATGACATTAGATTACTAACATGGATTTTTATCTACCAAAATGGCTAGCTTTGACTTACGCTACCCCTCTGCTAGGGAAACAAAATATACCGGCAGAGAAGTGGAACGAGAACTGAAACCCGGCAGGAACACACACTTACCTCTTCTGATTTTGTAACGGGTGGAAGATACCCAGCAACGACAAGGTGAACTGCCCCGGCAGGTACAACGGAGTAACAAAACGCAGCGCGCGAGGCAGGCTCGCCCCGACCGTCTGCATGTGCTCCCAGACTGCAAGTTACTATCACTGCAACTTAAGAAAAGGGAGGAGTCTGTGCCCGGGAGAGGGGGAGTGGGGAAACGAACACAGCACGGGGTAGGAGGGGAGAAGCCGAGCTTTCTGGAATATTGATTAATCTTGGCACACCAGAAGCAGACTTGCTGGCTTTGTTTTGCTCCGTAGACCACTTTCACGCTTTGTCAGTTCACTTCCATTAGAAATGCAAAATCGGGTCCAGGAAGAATGGAAAAATAAAGAGCGCACACTCGGAAAGCTGCAAGTCTCGATTAGAACTTTTCAAAGACTTTTCTAAGGCTAAATTTAATTACCTTACATTATTACAGGTTTATTCCCCTTACAGGAACACGAAGAGTGTGCCTTTTTGCTTGGTTGTAAGACTGTTAGGAAAAAGTCCCTCTTTCAGAATTGGGGAAATAACTGACGTGTCTTGGGAAGACCCTGAATGCAATCAAGTAGGGAGGGAAAAAATGCTAAGTACGACGATTCTCTAAACCTGTCTAAAGTTACTCAAAACACAAGATAAGACATGTCTCTATTTCAATAGTTTAAACTTCACTATAACAAATCAGACCTTCTGTGCTGCAAAGACTGAAACCGAAAAGGTAAGAAACATAAAGAGACCAGGATCTTTGCCAAAGTATGAAGTGAAAAGTATTTTAAGACCAAGAGTGCAAATTCACACTCTTTGGTAATTTCAAAAGATAAGTTGCTGTTCAGCTGCATCAATTTTAAAGGATGCTAAATGTGCCCCCTCCACACTATTTTTAGGAATTAGAAAATTTTCATTGCTTTGAGAGTATAATTAGCAGTTCTAGTCCACTTTTCTTAAAAGGGAAATAAATTATGATAATATATATTAAAATATTAAAAATTATTTTTTGAGCCTGACTCATCCATAAAACTTAGAACTTGTTTAGCAGAAAGAAAACAGTTGATTAGAAAGAAAAACCCATACCAAAACCACAGCCTGAGTTCTGTATTTTTGTTCAGTAAGTTTCATATTCCCCATGCAAAATCTGCTCAATTCTTGGTTTGTTATCCAACACGAAAGTATATCTCTTTTCTCCTCATTAGCAAATCCCTGGAGATTATAAAGAAATGTCTCCTGCCAGCTTCATGCTGTTCCATGCATGTCCTTTTCAGCAGCAGTTGGTTGGAAAGCAGTAGTGAATCATGAAAATACTTTTGACATCATTTTAAGAGTTTATTGAAAACACTCCTGACAGTCCCAGCCCTCAGCCATCTTTCCCTTCCTATGATCTCCTAGGTCACCTAACATCTGTGCTACATTGTTTATCACTTAATTACTCTGTATTTTTTATATCGCATCCTTTTAGAAATCATGTTACATTTTGACTTCTCTACTAAATTATAAATTCTTTGGGGGCAAGAACCAGTCTTATGCCTGATGCACAGTAAGCTTTAAATAACTTTTTTAAATGGGTGGCACTGTACAAGGGTATGAAACAAAATGCTTTTCGACTTTCCGTTTTAAAACAAAACTACTTATTTTATCTTGGTGCTTCTGGCCCAGGTGGATGGGGCAGGTCTTAACACCATGACTACTTCTTAAAGCGTTTATTTACTATACCATGTCCTATCTGAGGCATGGGTTCAAGTTTAATTTGTTTGTATGACTTGTATTTCAAGGGAGCTTGGAAGAGGAGGAACCTGATGATTTTAAATGGGGTTTCAAGCCGTGTGGCATTTTCGGTTTTATTTTATTTTATTTTTTAAAGAAAATAGAAAGGGCTGGAAACACCCCGCCCTTTTGTTCTTCTTTCCCCTTCTAATCCCTAAAACTTGCTTTAAAAACATTTCCATTATTTCATGGAAATACATGACATGGGAGTTTGATGTTCTGTTGAGAAGGGAAGTAATTTACCACTGAAAGTTTTGTTGGCTGCAATAAAACCTCTGAGAAAATGAGATGCAAAGAGTCTCAATTCAGTGTTCATCTTAATTACAAGGTTTTTTGTCAGGGGGAAATACTGGGAATTACCTCTTTTAAGCACCACTTTCTCCTTTAGGGAAGCAACAACAATAATGTCCTGGGGGCCACCTAGGTTTAGTCAACATATATTTCTTCCTTTTTTCTTCTACTTTATAAGTAAAATCCTTGTGCTTCAGAACATTTTTTCATCATAGAAACACTAAAAAACTGAAACATCAATAAATTATGAGCAAATCTGTGTATGCTATATTTAATTTAAAGTTACTTAGGGAGAAAGATACAGAGAATATTAATGTTGGTATTTATTCCAGAATGAAAAGAACAAAAATAAACTCATGACAAATGCTGCTCCTTTTGAAAAGTCTTGAAAATTTTATGATTAAGTATGATGCAGATAAGGTCTTCCTTTTTTTTTTTTTTTTTTGAGACAG
>CAUYON010116524.1:0-10985 GCA_963573935.1 Arctocebus calabarensis
CAAAACAAAACAAAAACAAACAAACAAAAAACCTCCAACAAAAATAATGATAATTGTAAAATAATTGGAAAAAAAGCCTCCAAAAAAATCTGATGTAAGGACTCTCAGAAACTATAAGAAGGTAAGAAGAGGAAGAAAGAAAAAAAAGTAGTGTTCATAAAAGTTAAAAAAGAAGAAAGAAAAAAGAAAAATAAAATTAAAATTAGAAGCTCGGCGCCTGTGGCTCAACGGGCTAAGGCGCCAGCTACGTACACCTGAGCTGGCGGGTTCAAATCCAGCCTGGGCCCGCCAAACAACAAGGACGGCTGCAACCAAAAAATGGCCGGGCATTGTGGCGGGCGCCTGTAGTCCCAGCTACTTGGGAGGCAGAGGCAAGAGACTCGCTTGACTCCAGGAATTGGAGGTTGCTGTGAGCTGTGATGCCACAGCACTCTATCTAGGGTGACAGCTTGAGGCTCTGTCTCAAAAAAAAAAAAAAATTAAAAATTAAAAATAGAAAAAATAAAAATTAAAAATTAACAATAGCTCCTCAAAGAAAAGGATGAAAAAAAAGGCACCAACCTCAAAAATATTATTCTTATATATATATAGATATACACATCTATACGTATGAGGTAGATGTCAACTTTAGTAGGAATAAATTTATAATGCAATACACCAGGTGGCGCTGTGAGTGGTTCCCAGGCTTCACAGTTTACATTGTTACCACAGTAACCACTCTACCAGACCGGTCACCATTTTTGGAGTTTCTATAAAAGTTTGTTTCCTAAATGTTGCCCCACTTCAGGTGCTCTGTTCCAGACGGCACTCCTATCAGACCTCCAAACCCAGTGCAGGAGTCCACGCGTCACAAATCTTTCCACTCTGTTCCCGGGTTCTCCGCGAAATGGCAACTGCAATTGGCTGTGGGAGAGGGGCTGGCTGCCGCCACTGCCACAGCTCTGGCCACCGCCACTCACACAGCTGCAGTGTGCGGAGACCTTTTCCCCAATTTTTGCAGCTCAGAGTCTCTCTATTGAGCCCCAGTTCCCTGCACAGCCTGACCAGCCAGACCTCACCAGTATTCCCCACCAGGGATGGTATGGTCTGTTTCATTACTCCTTATGTTCTGGGAAAAGGTATCCGCCATTTCGGACACTTCAAAATGTCTGAATTTTGAATCCCCTCCCTTCAATTTTCCTTTGGGCTGCCTAGCCCTCTGTGGCTCTGAGGGGCACCCCTTTCTGGTCATCAAACTCCACTTAGGAATCCATACTTCACCTAAATTTTCATCAATTAGGTTTTGTGAATTGTGAACTGCTATCCTCTGTGAGGGAGGGGCTGGCTGCTGGCCAGCGCAGCCAGGCAGGGGAAAAACTCTATAGTAAAAGTCCGTGGTTTTGAATTACACCTCAAATACACCAACCCACCAATTCACTGACCGTCTCCAGCTGTCTATCCACTCCAATAATCCACGTGGGGAAAGGTCCAGAGCCCCCTCCCTCTCACCTGATGACTTGGGACAGATGGGCTACACATCCGTCCTGACTGCCATCATGCTCCACCTCCCAAATTCTTGATACATCTTTTGGGACATCTTTTGGATTACTGCTTGAAACTCTAATTCCATCTTTTCCTCCATTCTGCTGATCTTATTTGCTATCCAGACTCTGAATTCGATTTCTGACATCTCAGCAATTTGCTTATGCAAGGGATCTTGTGCTGTATCTGCCTTTTTGTTCCTTGGGGCAGTTAATCTACTCTGGTTACTCATATTGCCATAGGAGGGTTCTGGAGGGAGGACACGGGTCACGTGGCCTCCAGAGTCTCTGGCCAGGTGAGCAGGGTAGGTGTGGAGGCAGAGAGGATACTGGAGGACACAGGTTGTGGAGCTCCTGGAGTTCCCAGCCTGCGTGGACAGGTGGAGGCCCAGTGGGCGTGGGGCTGCACAGTTGCAGGTGGAGTCTTCGGCCGGGTTGGGTCATGTGTGAAGGCTCGCAGGTTCCCTGCACAGTCCCTGGCCATGGTGGGAGGAGGCCCTGCGGGGCGCAGAGCAGAGCTGCGTGGGGTCCCAGTGGCATCCCTGGCCTCAGTGGGCAGCTGGCCAGGTCCTGCCGGGCACAGATTGGAGCCCCACAGTGGTCCCATGGAGTCCCTGTCTGCAGCGAGTGGCAGGCTGGCGCCCGGCAGGGTGTGCAGCAGAGCCGCACAGTGGTCCCAGTAGAGTCCCTATCCATGGCAGACAGTGGGACGGGGGCCAGTGGGGTACCTATCCACAGCAGGCGGTGGGCCAAGGCCTGGCGGAGCGTGGATCAGAGCTGCACAGGGGTCCCAGCGGAGTCCCTGGCCTAGGGGCTGGTGGGGGCTCTGCACAGCCCTGGAGTCTCTTACCTAGCAGGGCATTTGGTCCAGCAGACAGGGAGGGTGGGCACTGCTCAAACCCTCCTCTCTCAGTTTCAGCAGGGGTCAGGCTTCTGGTTTGTCAGGTAAGGGGGAAAGGGTGTACTGGAAGTTCAGAATGGTGGAAGACTTTAGTTCAATTTTTCTGCCAGAAGCTTGGTTTCTTAGAGTCGCAGCTTGCCTTAGCAGGGGTGACCTGCAGTTATTACTTCTCTCTCTCAGCTGGATTCCCAGTCTTTGGCTCAACTGGGCAGTCTCTGGACGCTATCCTTCCTTTTGGACAGGAGCCTCTGTCGGAAGCTGCTTCCAGTCGGCCATCTTGCCCCTCTTGTACTGCCAAGAAAGAGTAAGTAAAGCAAGTAGACAGCCCTCAGAATGGGAGAGGATATATGCAGGTTACATTTCCAAAAAGGTCTAATAACCAGAATCCACAGAGAATTCAAACTTATTAATAAGACAATAACAAGTGATCCCATTTCATTGTGGGCCAGAGACACAAATAGAAGCTTCTCTGAAGAAGACAGGCGCATGATCTACAGACACATGAAAAAATGCTCATCGTCTTTAATCATTAGAGAAATGCAAGCCAAAACCACTTTGAGATATCATCTAACTCCAGTAAGAGTAGTCCACATCACAAAATTCCAAAACTACAGATGTTGCCATGGATGTGGAGGGAATGCACTGCTGGTGGGAATGCAAGCTAGTATATGCCTTTTGGAAAGAAGTTTGGAGAACACTTAGGGATCTAAATGTAGACCTGTCATTTGATCCTGCAATTCCTCCACTACGTGTATATCCAAAAGACCAAAAATCACTCTGCAACAAAGATATTTGCACCACATTGTTCACTGCAGCTCAATTCATAATTGCCAAGTCATGGAAGAAGCCCAAATGCCCATTGACCTGTGAATAGTTTAATAAATTATGGTATACATATACCATGGAAAACTATGCAGCCTTAAAAAAGATGGAGACTTTACCTCTTTTATGTTTACATGGATGGAGCTGGAAAATATTCTTCTTAGTAAAGTATCTCAGGAATGGAAAAATATATATCCAAGGTACTCAGTACTATTATGAAACCAATTTATAATCACTTTCATATGAAAGATGAATCACAACTCTGGCCCAGGATGAAGGAGAGAATGGGAGATGGGAGGGGAGTGGGATGCTTTGATAAGAGGGAGGGTAAATGGTGGGACCACACCTACGGAGCATATTGCAAGGGTACAAGTCAAATCTATCAAGTATATAACACAAATGTCTTAATACAATTTAAATCACATTACAGTGATTAAATAAATGAGGTGAAAGCTATGTTGATTAGATGTAAGCACTCCAGTTTGTACAAATAATCAACACATGGAATCACACACAGGCATAAAAGTATTCATGACCTTTGTATATATGACTTTATAAAAGGAAAAAAAAAAGCCACTTCATGTACATTCCTCAATATGATTTGAAGAACAGAAGCTTGTGTCTCTAAATCTTGGGAGGCACCAATAACTCTCCTTTTAGCCAAACTAGATTGTTCCACACAGGCAAAGGGAGCTCCTTTAGCAGATCTGTGCTCTGTGACCTCACTGCTTGCAAACTGACCTGAGATCTTTTCCTAGATGAAGGTGTTTTGTGTAAATGCCAAGATGCAACCAACACACACAAATTTTCCAAATTTTCCTACTAATGTCTTCTCCAGGAACAGGCCCCAAGGGCATTCAGGCTGCCCCCCAAAATTTCATAGGCAACAGTTTTATAAGTATTTTGTAAGAAATAAAAAGATACAATAGTTTCAGCCTGTGGTACTAGTGTCTGGTGCCTACATTCTATGTCAAAAGCCATTTACATAGGGCAGGGAGACAATGGGCTCCAGCTCTGAAATCTAGAGGCCCAGTTGTGGAACATGGCGGCAACCACGGTGGGAAATTCAGCAGGGACCTAGGTAGGGAAGGGGGTTGCTCGCAGTCCTATTTCCACAGACCAGCCTCCAAAACAGACCTGACCCAGGCAGCTCTCTCTCCTGGAAGTCACCCCTTCAGGGACACACCCAGAGGCTCCAGGTACCCACCCAGCCAGAAAGGAGAATATGAGTGTCAAGTGCCCTGGGCTCTTGCATTGCAGAGCATCGGGAAGTTAGAGCCTCAGAGCTCAGGGGCCCCTCCCAGCACCTGATGCCCAGAACTTCCTGCCGTCCCTGTCCCCTCCATCTGGGACCCACCTTACAGGCTCCCCCTTTGCTCCTTCCCCTTTATTCTCTTCCTCCCTCAGCCTATTTCACTATTCCTCTTATCATTCCAACTCTCTTCCCCTCCTTCTCTGCCTCTCTCTGCCTGTCCCTTTGTCTGACTCTTTCCCCCAGGCCCTCTGCTCCACTACAATCCTATTTGGCATCTGCTCACCATTCACATCTTTCCATCCCATAATGAAGAAATAACAGACAGATTCTCAGGATCTTGGGACTTCTCTAGGAATCTCTACATCCAGTTCAGCTTCCTTGGAGCCTACCTAGACTTGGTGTCATGGGTCCTTTGTGGGGGAAGGGCCTTGACACAGCCTGAATGGGGCCGAAGGTTCTCAATGGTTCCCTCAACCCTCATGTTCTGTCTTCTCTGCCACATTATGAGAAATCACACTTCACAGAGTAAGAACCTGCTGCCCATCTGATCACAAGGCACCTGGGACTGGAAGGCAGCAGGTGATCCATGAATATTTCTAGAAGGAACCGTCATCCATGTCTTAACACAGGCTGTTAACACCATCTCAGAGACTCCCTGTCTCACTCTCAGTCCAGACCACACACAGGATGACCCTGCTTCTGCCTGCAGCACCTCAGTGTGTGCCCAACTGTGTGCAGGAATCACCCATGTGCACCCCAAGGGTCAGCTGGTTCTCCAAAGAGCAGACACTGGGACAAATGGAAATGCAAATGTTTATTAGGGGAAAGGGAATATAGGGCAAAGAACATGCTGACATCACAGCAGATGTGACACATTTTTTAATAGTCATAGGAGTTCAGATGTGTCTTCAAAATTCAATATAGTTGTACTGTTAAGAAAAAAAGATTTGGGTTCATTTGCATGTGATCTTATTTTTTCCTAGAAACATTTTATCTCCTGTAATATATTTTGTACCCCTGATGAATACTTCCCTGTCTGGCTGTGCTGTGATTCTACATGTCATAAAAAATGATTGTCTTCAGATTTCGGGTAGGGATCACTAAGCTTAACTCTGCACATATTTGCATAATTATCTTTCCTTTCCTTATGTGGTAGGATTCGAATTTTAACATCAGAAAGGGGGACTTTGATTTATTTTTTGAGAAAGGGAATAAAAATCTCTGAGCTGAACAGCAGCACACTAAGAGTTATTTTGTGGACTTTAATGAACGTGTGTTGATAATCTTCTGAGTGGGGATATATGCATCTCAATAGTGAGAAGCAGGGAACCCATCATGTCTAATCATTTCACAAGATTGTTTATGTTTTCTCCTTTCATCCTGACAATGTCCTCACACCATCCCCTGATCACACATAACAGAGCTGAGACTCTGAGTGGGGCCCACAGAGAGTTGGTGTTGGGGCTGAGGCAACAGGAGCACAGGGAAAGGTTGAAGGTGTTTTATGGAAACTTTTAGAGAGCAAAGGTGAGCATGAGGGTGGGAACCAGAGGGTGCTGGGGATGACCTGAGACATTTCAGGATAGGCCTGCAACTCCCACCAGGGTCTGCCTCAGTGTGCTCTATTCAGCCAGACCCAGCCTCATTTTTATCCTCACTGAGCTCCAGTAAACTCAGGAAGGAAAGATCTCCTGACAGAACCATGTCACCTTCCCCAGACCTCGAGAGCATTCAGCACACTGATCCAGAACCTTCACATATCTAGGAAAATAATCATTTTTCCTGTGAATGATGGACTCAGAGAACAATACAGACCTTCTGAAGGCCTAATGGGAAATGGCACCCTTCAGCGCCACTGAGGCCCCACAGCAGCTCTGCATGGCTTCACATAACCCCCAGACTTTTGCACAGGCTGCAGCCCTGCTGGGAACAGCTCTCTAGCTGTTCTGAGTGAGGTCAGCAACCGAGGATTCAGGTCCCTCCTCACTCCTCCTCCCACTATACCCTCCCTTTTATCCACAGAGATTCAATCTCTTTTTACACATAAGGCCCTTTCCCTGCTGCTTCCATCACAGATGACCATAGCCATGTGCTGTGCCTGGCAGATGTCTCTCCTCCTGGACACATGAAGCCCTCACAGGAAGGAACAGGTCTCAGTCCTCCCAGACTAAAGCTGGCATGAGGCCAAGGTTGCAGGCCCAGCTGCAAAGCTGAAATTTCTAACTTATATAAAACAACCTCCTTCCTCATGTACAAGAGACACCTGATGCCTAGCTCGTGATGGGGAGATGATGTGCCCACTGTATGACCCCAACCTGAGAGCAGCACCGTGTCCTGTACTGGCTTTACCTTTGTCCTGCCAAGACTGTAGCACCACATGTGACATGGTTTTCTGCTGACTCAGTAACAGAAAAGATGAACATGCCAAAAAGTCAACTCATCCTGTCAGATAAACATACCGAATAATGGTGGTACAGGCGGGGCCTGATGCTGTAGAGTCCCACAGCAGGGGGGAGCAAGAGGCTCATAGCTTCTCCATATGGATGAAGGGCCCTCCTTGAGGTTGGGCATGCTGGCTGTTTCTGGGAAACACAGAGACCCTTTTGCATCGATGTTCACCTGGGGAGCAGAAAACTTGAGGTTTTGAAACCTGTTGATATGATGGACAAAAACACCGACACCAGTAAATGCTGAACCCCACAAAGCAGGAGCACCTTCCCTGCCACTGAGTTTCAAACCAGCAGCATCAGAGATTTCTTTCAAAAGCTTTCTCCCACTAAATTCCATCAACTTCTAGGAATAAACAGAAGTCCTGGAGACCAACTGCTACGCCCAGGACCAGCCTCATGTCCCTTACAGCACAGTAGTAAAAACAGAGAGAATAAGAGCAATGAAAAGTCCATCCTCACAGAAATCATAGCTATATTTAAGAGAACTACCTATAGGCACTAAATATCTTATCTGTGATTCTCAAAACTCTGCAAGGTAAGTATGACAATAAGGACCTAAATCTAAGGGAGCAGAGGCTCCCAAGGTCATACAGGAGGCAGAGTAGAAGTGGATCCCAGGTCCCCCTGCACCCCTCTCTCACCCCCTCTGCTTCTTCTCTCTGGAGGTGCTGCCCCTGTGCACAGAGAGCCTTGGAGAGATAGGGATTCCTTCAGTCCTGCAGGAGAACTTGGAAAGTGTTTGCTCACAGAAACAATGTCACCTATATAAGGCAGTTAGGTATAGCTATAGAATTTATCCAAATTCACAGGTAATACCAATTTTTAAGTGCACTACGACATAAAGAATAAATTTGACCATGGAAAAGTGAGCTAAGAATCTAAGAACAAAATTGAAAGAAATATGTTTTGATTTCAAGTACACAAGTACCTTGATTTATGATGTGAGCACTCAGCAATTGTCACTAACACACAGCCACAAGGGAACTGACTCACGTGACCATAGTTTAAGGGCCTTTGGTGGGTATTGGTCCTACAAGTAATTTGTCACTTTTGCCCTTCACTATTTCACCTCCAGTGTATATTTGCTTATTACCATTGTATAAATTTGATGATTCAGAATATTTTATCAAGAACTTCACTGGAGGCTTTTGGGTGGCACAGTTACCAGCAGAGATGGGGCAATGACAATACAGAATTTACTTCATTAAAGGACATTCAAAATTGAACAAAATATACAATGTAAAGTTGGGGAGATGTGTTTTTTGTTTGTCCTTTCTGAGTATTATAGCAGATGTTTCTTTCTTTTTTTTTTTTTTTACAGCAGATATTCTAAACAAGTTAATCACCTAAGCCAAAGCAGAAAAAAAAGTAACAACAGCAACAATGAAAACATGTGTCAGGGACCCAGGAACATCACAAGCAAAAGAGATGAGTCAGGGTTCCCTGGGGAATGAGATTTAAATCAGTGAAGTTAAGTGACATCCTCCTGCTATTACTTTCAGACACAGCAGTGAACACCCATCAGCATTCAGTCCTTGGCCTCTTATGTATTGAAGGTTTTGGAAGTATCACCAAAGAGTGAGGGGAATGGAGAAGTCTGCAGGATCTTGGGGAAGATTTTAATTTTTGAAAAGTAAAGGCACAGAAAAGACATCACAGAACACACAAAGCAGAGATGAGGCCAAGAGAAGGTGCTGGCCATAAAGAAAATAGTTTTCACAGCACTTACCTTTTTCTTGTCTCCATTTTCGAGTGGAATCTGGACACTGCTCCTGTGGGGCTCTGGAAGAGGTCCCCAATGCACTAGAGGCCAAAGAAGGGACATAGGATTCTGACTTACATGATCTGTGCAGAGACAGAACCCTCATATCCTCCTCTGCCATCAGGCTGTGAGTTCACTCCTGGGTCCCTCACAGGAGGCACAAGGTTTACCAAACACCCCCAACTGTCATGCTTGAGAAAATACCACAGAGTATGGGGTCTAATTGTTTTCTTACATCAGCCAATGGGCACAGTTCAGGGCTCAAACTTGCCAGAAATCAACATTCAATTTGTAGTTCCCCAATGTGTCTCTAGGGAAACCACTTACAACTTAAGCACAGATTAAAGATGACAATGAGAACAATCTTGGATGGGAAGAATATCAATAAACCCTTGAAATGAATAGCAATGTATCCTTTTCTATAAGCCATGAGGCTTTTTAAAATTAAATCATAGCTGAGTACGTTGATGCAATTATGGGGTACAATGTGCTGGTTTTATATACAATTTGAAATACTTTCATCCCATGAGGCATTTTTAAAATATATTGAGTCACATTTAAATTATCTGTCCAGGTATTTTAAATATTGAAGAACAGAAATGGACTAATATCAGAGTAATGAGTCAAGGAAAGAGCTATAGAAACAAGCAGCAAAGTTTTAGGGTTATGCTTATATGATTAAAAGAGCAAAATTACATAGATCCTAAATTTACTAATAGAATTCTATAGATTACAATAAACAATTAAAACAAACAGAAAAAGGAAGCTCCTCAATAAAAAACAAACATCTCTTGTCTTAAAGCAGATGTCACTGGACAATATTTCTCTAGAGTGACATAGAAAGAAAATGTTCCATCTCATCAGCACATACAGCTCCAATACTCGTGTTATCCTTCCCAAATAAAATTAAAGGGGAAGCTTTCTGCAGTCACTTAAGGAGAGAGTGCTGACTCATTTCCCTTCTGATTGGTGTGGGGTGGGCTAGTCTGAAGTCACTGGAGAGGCCAGAGCTCCACCATTGACTGGGGACCCACTCAAGGGATGTCTGGCTGGGGCACCTGACAGAAAGTGTCCTCTCATTACCTTTAGTTAAGTACTCAGGACAATATCAGGGAGCATAACAATCACCCCCAGAAGGAGACACAGAGTGTGTGAGTGTGCACACAAGTCAAGCTGCCACCCTCACAGTGAGCTCCTACCTCTCCGGACCAGCTTCTTTGCACCAGGTTTCCTTAGTGCTGATTTCTTGGTGCAACATTTCTCTTGCGGATTCTGCCTTTCAGTTATTTTGCATCTTAAAAATTGACAAAGAATGGACTTGAATAAGAATCGGAATACTCAGTGCTTTACTAGACACTAACAGATTCATCTTAAAACACCACAAACATTTTTGTAAATGTCCACCACACTCACCCATGCCTCCAACAAGCAGCCTGCCATGTCCTTTGTGCCATCTCCCTCTCCAAGGCCTGAGTCTTGAGCTGTGGGAGAAAAACACGTCCACATTCTGACCTGGAAGACTATGCACAACAGCAAGGAAAGGAAGAAGTCTTACCCAGTAGTCTTGAGCCATCTTTTCATAAGTAGCAATCTGAAAAAGTCATCAGATCAAAACCATATGTTTAGGCTTTCTCAGAGCTATGAAATCGTCTGCATTAGGTGCTGAAGGATTCTGTAGGTGTCAGGCAGATGCATGTTACCTGGTAGTTGTAGTTCAGTTTCTCTAGGTCTGCCTGGTCTTTCATCTTCTGAATTGTTCTCCTATGGAGTAGATTTGCCTTTATCAGATGAAGCACAACACTGAGCATGACATGAAATAATCTACCCATGTTCCCATTATCCTCACATCTGGACTGTTAAGCAGTTTTTCCATACAAGTAAAATATATTTTCCATTATTCTAAAAGTATGGCATCAAAACTGTTGCTCTGTTATTTTCTTGTCAATTACTTAACGCCTGCTGGGCTCTAAACTGATATAAAGTCCTTACAGATTCTCATTATTTCCCTAATTTATCCTTCATACAGTATTTCTTATCATACAACTCTATTTTCCTGGTATTAATGTCTTTACCATATTTCATAGGGCAGTGACAACTGGGTTTATAAAACGGCACAATCATTTTTATGGATGTGAATCATCCATCCTACACTAAAATCCTTTCCTAAGGGTTATGACAATTTCACTATCCCTGGACATGTTTTATGAGTCAAGTTTCTCCTCACTATGGCCAACAATAGGGATCAGAAAATGTTTAGAAACTTGTATTTTGATCA
>CAUYON010116525.1:0-10002 GCA_963573935.1 Arctocebus calabarensis
AAAAAAAAAAAAAAAAGAATACAAAAAGGAGGCCAAGGAGTAGAACATATTTGCAATATGTATAATTGACAAAAGACTCAGTCAGAATATATACTGAATTCCCACAAATCAATAAGAAAAGATAGACAATATCCTTTAGGAAAAGAAAACACTCAAAAATTTTCTATAAGAATGTGAAAGGTGGCTCGGCGCCTGTGGCTCAATGGGCTAAGGCGCCAGCCACGTACACCTAAGTTGGCGGGTTTGAATCCAGCCCAGGCCCACCAAACAACAATGGCGGCTGCAACCCCAAAATGGCCAGGCGTTGTGGTGGGCGCCTGTGGTCCCAGCTACTTGGGAGGCAGAGGTAGGAGACTCGCTGTGAGCTGTGATGCCACCACACTCTACCCAGGGCAACCGCCTAAGGCTCTGTCTCAAAAAAAAAAAAAAAAAAAAAGAATGTGAAAGGTGTTCAGCTTCATTAGTCAAAAGGAAATGCAAATAAAAGGTACAAAGAGGGTGGTGCCCGTAGCTCAGTGGGAAGGGCACCGGCCACATACACTGAGGCTGGAGGGTTCGAACCTGGCCCGGGCCAGCTAAAACAACAGTGATGACTGCAACAACAACAACAATAACAACAAATAGCTGGGTGTTGTGGTGGGTACCTGTAGTCCCAGCTACCTGGGAGGTTGGGGCAAGAGGATCGCTTGAGCCCAAGAGTTGGAGGTTGCTGTGAGCTGTGACATGACAGCACTCTACACCGGGCAATGGGTTGAGACTCTGTCTCAAAACAAACAAACAAAAAAAGGCACAATGCGATATCATTACATGCTCACCAGAATGGCTAACCTTTAAAAGACCAAAATATTGAATAAATTAGAGCAACTAGACCTCTCATACATGCTTGCTTATATAAAGAGTAGAAGAAATTAGTGTCACCCTAAAAGATTTAAAGAAGGGATGTTCAACCTTTTTTTCCCCTCTGTCACACATTGGAAGAATAAGAGTTGTCTTGGGCCACATTCAAATACACAAACACTAAAGAAAGCTGATTAGCAAAAAAATAAAATAAATAAAAAGGCATACTTTTCATGATATCTGACACCACAGATAAACAAAAAGTCCTCACAAAATTAGCATGTGACCCATGGGGCAGGTTGGACACCCCACCCAGATTTAAAGGCTACGGGGTGGCCAGGCATGGTGGCTCATGCCTGTAAAATCCTAGCACTCTAGGAGGCGGATGGATTGCCTGAGCTCAGGAGTTCAAGACCAGCCTGAACAAGAGCACTCCCCACCCCCCATCTGAATTATAAATAGAAAAACTAGTCCAGAGTGGAGGTGGACACCTGTAGTCCCAGCTACGTAGGAGGTTGAGACAGGAGGATTGCTTCAGCCCAAGAGTTTGAGGTTGCTATGAGCTATGATGCTATGGCACTCTACCCAGGGCACAGAGTAAGAGCCTGTCTCAAAGGACCTCCAACCCCAACCAGAGGTTCCATTAGCCAAAAAGGCCGGACAACTGTTGAGAAGACACCTGTGCCTTGGTGTCTCCTTCACTTTACACTAGGACTAAATGTAGAACCTTCATTTCCTATGCCTAGGTCAATTTCATGTGAATTTCCTAGGCCTCAATTCCATGAATGGACTGTGTCCATTCATTGATACATTCATTCACTTTGCCCCTGCGGAAGGGACTGTGTCCGTTCATTGATACACTCATTCACCTTGCCCCCAGGGGAAGGAACTGTGTTCATTCGTTTCCTGGCCAAGGCACCCATACACCTATATATACCCCAGTACTGAAAGCCTAAAGGGAGAGACGGGGAAAGACCGGGAGAGAAACAGAGAGAGCTTTTTTCTCCCCACTTAAGTTCTCTCTCTCTACCAGGAGCTTTAGTGTTTTCTGTATTCTTTTCTGTAAATAAATTCTGTCTTACCACTGGGGAAAAAAAAAGAGTCTGCCTCAAAATTAAATACACAAATACATAAATATAGACTGTAGGGGTTATTGTCTATCTTACACATACTCTTTTCTTAATTTTCTTACTCCTACTTAACTCCAATGGACCGACAATAATCATGACAACATGGTACTGGAATGTGGATAGACATATAGAACAAATGCTAGAATTGAGAGTTCAGAAATAAGCCATACATCTATGGCCAGATGACTTTTTGACAAGGGTACTAAGATCTTTTATTGAAGAAAGGATAGTCTTTTCAATTAATAATGCAGGGGCGGGTGGATAGTCTCGTGAATGAATCCACCTAAAAGAATGGCTTTGTATTCTCTAGCTCATGCCACATGCAAAAATTAACCCAAAAAGGATTAAAGATCTCCATGTAGGCTCGGCGCCTGTGGCTCAGAGGGCTAAGGCGCCAGCCACGTACACCTGAGCTGGCGGGTTCGAATCCAGCCCTGGCCTGCCAAACAACGACAGTTGCAACCAAAAAATGGCCGGGTGTTGTGGCAGGCACCTATAGTCCCAGCTACTTGGAAGGCGGAGGCAGGAGACTCGCTTGAGCCCAGGAATTGGAGGTCGCTGTGAGCTGTGATGACACAGCACTCTATCCAGGGTGACAGCTTGAGGCTCTGTCTCAAAAAAAAAAAAAAGATCACCATGTAAGAGCTAAACTCGAAAAACTCTGGAAAAAATAAAACAGATGAAATCTTCATGACCTTGGATTAGGCAATAGTTTCTTAGATATGGTACCAAAACCACAGACAACTACAGAAAAAAAAATAGACAAGTAATTTCATTATAATTTAAAACTTTTGTGTGTCAAAAAACATTGTCTAGAAGTTAAAGACAACTGATGGAATGGGAGAAAATATTTGAAAATCATGTATCTGATAAGGGATTTCTATCCAGTAGATGGTACATATAAAGAACTCCTACAAGTCACCAAAAAAGAAGCCAAAACAATTCAAAAATGAACAGAAGACTCAAATAGATGTTTCTCCAAAGTAGATATACAAAAGGCCAATAAGCACATAAAAAGATCCTCTATATCTGCCAGGTGTGGTGGCTCACACCTGTAATCCTAGCACATCCTAGCCTCTGGGAGGCTAAGGTGGGTAGACAACCTGAGCTCAGGAGTTTTTGAGACAAGCCTGAGCAAGAATGAGATCCCATGTCTGAAAATAGATGGGTGTTGTGGTGGGAGCCTATGGTCCCAGCTACTTGGGAGGCTGAAGCAGGAGGATCTCCCAGCTACTTGGGAGGCTGAGGCAAGAGGATTGCTTGAATCCAAGAGTTTGAGAGGTTGCTATGAGCTATGATGCCACAGTACTCGACCCGGGGTAACAGACCCAAATCATACGGACATTCCATGGACCATCATATTGAATTACTATACCCATGATGCGTGCATATAGTGTTAACACACGTGATGATAAGAAATGGCATTTACTTTGAATATCTTGATGGGACAATATAGTCCGAGTGTGAAAGATAAATCCAACAAAAATAAAGGAGCCAGGAAATTTTTAGGAATTCAGCGGTCTTGGGCATGTCAGGCAGTCCATCCAAGGTAGAAGATAAGTCATTGTATCTTGCACTACTAAGAAAGATACATAGATAAAGGAAGAATAAACGCAATTCTTGGTAGGCCTTTTCAGGTTTTAGAGGCAACATATTCCACACTTGGGAATACTGCTCCAACTCATTTATCAGAAGATCAGAAACCTGCTAGTTTTGAGCGGCATCTAGAACGAAAAATGGTTCTATAGCAGATCCGCCTGTGGTACAAGCAGTTTTGCCATCAGGAACATATGTCCTGCAAAATCCTACAGTATTAGAGTTATTTATAACAGAAAAAGATGCCACCTGGACCATCCATCCCCATAGGAGAGTCACAACATAACCCGCTTGGGTTCTAGAGCAAGGTGACAAGTTCTATAGCACAGCGCTCTGTACTATTTGAAACACATCTCCTGCCATACTATTTTGCCTTGGTAAAAAATTTTGTGAGAATGAAGTTCTGCCCTTCCTAACAGTCACTGTACAATGCTATTTCCAGTTTGTATAACAAAAGGGTCTGGGAACCAAAGAGTGGAAGTGGCTTCACTCTCTGTCACTCTCAGAAACCCAGAATTTGTTCTTCCTGTTCTCACAGTTTAAGGTCCTGTGGTTCTGGAGATCCTGTTTTCCAGAAAGGGGACTCTTCTACCAGGGAATGAAGAGACCCACTAAACTTAGTGCTATGACTGCCTCCTGCCACTGTGGGTTCCTGTGCTAGGAGAAAGGAGTTACCCTCCTGCAGAGAAACTGACTCTGATCCTCATGGGGAGGGGCTGCTCTATGGAGCTGGAGCAGGGAGAAATATATTTGGCACTTGGGTGATCCAGTAAGAGGTTTCTTGGTGCTCCCATAGCCAGTTTAACTGTAAATGGGAAAAATTAGCAACCACAGCCCGATAAGGGCATGGAAATCAAGATCTCAGGCTTGTCAGAGGCAAGAGTCTGAGTCAACCCACCAGACAAACACCAAAATTCCACTCTTCTGTCCAAGGCAAGACGGGCTCTGTAGTGCATTTCATACTTTGGAGCTTTTTGTGGGACGTGGCTGAAGCTCAATTTCACCTGAAACCTCATTCTTGCATGCGTCTGTTCCTGTCCTGCTTTCCTCCTTCTCTTATCTGTCTCCCAAGGGCACCCTTGATAAATCACATGCACACACATCTCAGGCTGTTTCTGAAACTTACTTAAGACATCTCCCAAATAAACTACCATACCCAAGTCCTCCCAAGTCAGGAAGAAGTCATATATCCAATGGATTTTAATAGGTGAGAAGACCACACAAGCCTAAATTATCGTAAGACACAATTCCTGGACTTCCACTGTTAAAAAAAAATCATTAACAGTGGGCCACCACGTATCATGGAATACACAATTATATTTATACTTTTAAAGCATTTTAATAGCTCTTGAATCACTTTCTATTTGATTGTGAAGAAGATTGTGTTTGTAAGAAATTTCATTAACAATGAAATATGAAAGACCTCAAGATGGGAAACTAGTTCCAAGGGTACAATTTCCAAAATAAATTTCATTGAACACAACGAGGAAATGTTAGCCATAAGAATGGCCTTGGGTTAGGTCGAATTTCTTGTTATCTTATATTTCCAAATGCAAGCATGCTGACCACTTGGTGAAGACCAAGCAGGGGTCCTTCAGGCATCTGAAGGTTTAAAACTGGTAGCTAGTTAATGCAGGTGATCTATAGTTCTGATCTATTTTCAGGAATTTTATTTTATTTTAATGTTGAAACAAAGTCTCAGTCTGTTGCCAGGGCTAAAGTGCAGTGGCATCATCACGGCTCACTGCAACCTCAAACTTCAGGCTCAAGCTATTCTTCTGCCTCAGCCTCCCAAGTAGTTGGTACTACCAGCACATGCCACCATGCCGGGCTAAATTTTTTGTTTAATTTTTTTTTTGCAGTTTTTGGCCAGGGCCAGGTTTTGAACCCACCACCTCTGTACCTGGGAGGGGTGGGGAAGTGGGGGTGCAGTGGCGCCCCACTCCTTTGGGCCACAGACGCAGCCCCCAGGCTAATTTTTAAAAGCAATTTTTTGTAGTGATGGGGTCTCCCTATTGCCCAGGCTGGTCTCAAACTCCTGTGCTCAAGTGATCCTCCCATCTCTGCCTTCCAAAGTGATGGGATTATAGGTGTAAACTACCACGCCCAGCCTTTTTTTGGAACTTAAATGTGATATTTCCAACACTTTTAGTTGAAGGAAGATTCAATTGAGAAATTATTATTTCCAGTAATTTACTTTATGTATGTGTTTTTTGCTTTCTAGAACTCCATATTAAATTCATCTTTTGTTTTGTATGTATTTTTTCTTTAAACGAATCTGATATTTATGGTAGCAAGTGCTGCTCAGTAACGTAACTCACACTCTACTAGCCCGGGGGATCTTTTAATGAGTTGTGTTGGGCAGTGTCTCTGACTGACAGATTGGACTGAAAAGTATGGACTTTTTATACCAGTTTTTGTGGCATAAAAACTGTGGATGGCTGAAAACCAGTCAGAGACACTGCCCAACACAATTCATTAAAGGGTCCCACAAGTAGTAGAGTGTGAGTTACAGGAGTGATTGCTGTCTGGTGTCATCACTCAATTTCTCTGTCTGCCATGCCTCTGACCCCATCCATTGTCCTTAATAGCTTACATACCATCATGGCTTCCAGATAACATTTTCTCTAAGAAAGACACACATTTTATGATGAAAGAATTAAGGCATTGAATTGAGGCCTATGGATCTCACTGGCTTTATCATTTACTCCATGGCTCAGAAACCATTGGTCATAGAGAGAAGTAGGACGGTCTACTGAAAACTCAGGAATGATGCTAGCAGGGAGAATTTTCAAGGTTGAAATGCTGTTTTACAAGAGGTGTTACACCCTCTAAATTAGCAACCAATATACGGTCATATACACATACCCACACCCACACACAAACATAGTTTGAGGCAGAGTCCCACTGTGTCACCCAGATTAGAGTGCCATGGCCTCAGCCTAAACCTCAGACTCCTGGGCTCAAGTGATCCTCCTGCCTCATCCTCCCAAGTAACTGGTACTACAGGCACTGGCCACAAAGGCCAGCTTATTTTTCTATTTTTGGTATAGGTGGGGTCTTGCTTTGCTTGGGTTGGTCTTGAACTCCCGACCTCAAGTGATCCTCCTGCCTTGGCTTACCAGACTACTAGGATTACAAGCGTGAGCCACTGCCCGGCCTGCATTTTTTTCCTATTGCAAAAAAATAGATTACAAAGATGAAAGCAAGAAGTGTGCTTTTTACACAACACAAACTGGTGAATTTTTTGTTTTCCATCCCCGCTTGTTTGGAGGTCTTGGTAGGCATGGGAGGAATGCTTCTGTCAGGGAACACAACAATAACCCCACTGAATCGGAAATTAAGAAATCAGAAATTGCCACTAGGATACTTAAAGTTCCTCATATTACCAGGAAAACAGGTCAAAAAAGGGGGCGGGCTGGAATGATTAATCCTCACTACCAAGAGGAGAAAGGGTTGTTGATAAATAGCATGGGCTGAAAGGATGATGGTTAGTATTCACAGATCTCTTTGGGGTAACTTCTAGAACTGCCATGTCCAGTGGTAAAGGTATTGGAAGACTCAAATAATCTTACATGGATAAGACTACCCAGGGTTTAGATCCCCAGGAATGAAGATTTGGGTCACCTTATCAAATAATGATTCTGGCCAGACACTCTGGGCAAAGAGAACATGAAATAGATGGTGGAAGAAGGAAGTTAGAAATACTGCAGTCTGGTGAATACTTACAGAAATAAAGATCATAGAACGTACCTAATTTTGTCCCTTGTTCTGTCATATGTATGTTTTAACTAATTTTTCTTTTATTTTTGATCCCCTTTCTCCTTGGTGTACTGGCAATGGTTAATTTCACAATTTCATTTTCAGGCTGCAGAATAGTGGGATAGGATCATGATGGAAACAGAAGAGGATGGAGTATCACCCAGAGATGCTCTGGATAAGCTGGATATAGCCACCAACGGGATTTGAAGCTATCACCCTGTCAGGGAAGGTCTGAGAAAATTTTGCTTCCATAAGGAATGGTTGCATTATATTAATTGGCAGTAATTTTACTTTTTTTTTTTATTTATTTCCTCACCTTCCTTGTAGCTGTAGTGTGAGTAATATGGTCTAGGATCCATTATTAATCAGTTACGATCTCCCAATTCTCTCAGTAGAAAGCCACATGAGTCAGGGCTCTCAGCAGCTATATTACAGGAAGATCAAGTCCCTTGGGTAGTGGTGCTACCTTCTTTGGACCAATTATGGTGAGTGAATTTTAGCTACATATTCTGACTGGGTAGCTTTGAGCTCACTGAGACTTATACTCCAGCCCTCCTGGCAATTATATGAAGTATGCCAGTATCATTTTTGTTTGTTTGCAACTTTTTTTTTTTTTTTTTAAGACAGAGTCTCAAGCTGTCACCCTGGGTAGAGTGCTAGGCATCACAGCTCACAGCAACCTCCAATTCCTGGGCCCAAGTGAGTCTCCTGCCTCCGCCTCCCAAGTAGCTGGGACTACAGGCGCCCACCACAACGCCTGGCCATTTTTTTGGTTGCAGCCATCGTTGTTTGGTGGGCCCAGGCTGGATTCGAACCTACCAGCTCAGGTGTATGTGGCTGGTGCCTTAGCCCATTGAGCCATAGGCACCGAGCCTTGTTTGCAACTTTTAAGTTTGATATAATTTCATACTTTGCAAAATTGCAAAAATAATCAAGGAACCATATACATCAGGAACTCCATAGAAAGAATATGATAAAGCAAAATGGGGCAAAGTAATTGGCAGATCTAATTAAAGGAAATAATTATGAATTTCATAATTATGCTTGCACTACACACCTTTGAAAACATTTACTTGAAAGTAAGTTGCGAGCTACGATTGCATTACTGCACTCTAGCCTGGGTGACAGAGCAAGACTTTGTCTCTTAAAAAATAAAACAAACAAAAAACCCCGAAGCAGCCACTGCCACCATGGATGCCTTCCCTGCCTCAACACTCAGAAACCTGGAAAATGGCCATTAAAATTCCACTGCAGGAAAGTCACATTTTCACAAGTTTTCTTCTAGACGGCATAAAGGGTAAAAAGATGGGTTTTGTCTTCACTTCACTTATTAGATTTAGTGAGTTCATCCCATTATCAGAGACTAATTTGCATTCAAAAACTTAGATAGAAAGGAGATTAGAAAACATAATTCGCAACAAACCAGCACTTTCAGAGCAGGAAGACACCTGTGGATTGAAGGTTGAGTTAATCTACAGCAGTACCATGCTGGCATCTCTGTTCATGAAGCTGCTGAAGCGAGACAGCTTTGTGTAATCCTCACCTATTCCTTTAGGGTAGATGGAGGTCCTGGCTCCTCTTCTCTGTGAGATTAAATTTACAGGATACTTGGTGCTCCCAGGGAATGGGGAGTTTACCTTGCTTGGCTGCTCTGGGATCACTGATCCTTTGAGCAGTCTTCTGCCTGGAAAAGTGGCAGTCACTTAGGCAACGTGGACTCCTCAGGGGGTTGCAGTGACCTACTGATTCACTTGCGAGGTACTTCAGTGACTTCCAGGGAAATGGTAATGGGGGAAAAATGGGGTAGCCAAGGCCAGCAGAGATGAGATGTGTGCAAGAAAATGGAAAGAGGACGGGCTTAGTAGTCACAGCGTCCTCGATTTGAATCCAAGTTGTGCCTTTGCTAAATGTAACACCTGGAGTAAGTTTCTTAGCCTCTTTATCTTAGTTTCCTTGCCTCCAAAATACCTAGTCATAGCGCTGTTATGAGGATGAAATTAGGTAACACGTGTAAAGTGTAGGGACACAAAGAGCACAGAGAAATGCAGCTTCTGTTATTAGGTTCCCATGGCTACTGTAATAAACGACACACATTTATTTTCTTATTGTTCCGGATGTTGGAAGTCTGAAATGAGTTTTACTGGCCCCAAATCCCTTTGGAAGTTGCAAGAAAGAATTAGCTTCCTTACCTTTTCCAGCTTCTGTGGTGGTACTTCCTCTGTGCCTTGGCTGGGCTCTTTGTGTTTGAAGCCTGTAACTACCATGTTGCTTCACTTCTCACCTTGCATCCTTCTCCATCAGATCTCTGCCACTAGCTTGTGGTTCACAGTCAAGGTCCACTTAGATAAGGCAGGATACTCTTCTCAATCTCAAAATCCTTAAATTACAACATCTGCAAATTTCCCATTATCAGATAACATTTACAGGTTTCAAGGACATGGATATCTTTGGAAGGCATTATTTAGCCAATCACAATTCCTTTCATCACCAATCTTTACTAGTTTTGTAGGCCATTTGGCATCCAAAGCAGTGTTGTCCAATAGGAATATAATGTGAACCATGTATGTGTAATTTTTCTACACCCACATTTTAAAAAGTAAAAAGCAATTCTTCATTTTGTATGGAACCAGAAAAAGCTCCATATAGCCAAGGCAATTCTTAGTAATAAAAACAAAGC
>CAUYON010116526.1:0-16716 GCA_963573935.1 Arctocebus calabarensis
TCACCCTGGATAGAGTGCTGTGGCATCACAGCTCACAGCAACCTCCAATTCCGGGACTCAAGCGAGTATCTTGACTCCGCCTCCCAAGTAGCTGGACTACAGGTGCCCGCCACAACGCCCGTCCATTTTTTGGTTGCAGCCGTCATTGTTGTTTGGCGGGCCCGGGCTGGATTTGAACCTGCCAGCTCAGGTGTACGTGGCTAGCGCCTTAGCCCGTTGAGCCACAGGCGCCGAGCCAGCTTGCTTATTTTAAGGAGACATTCTCTGTAGTGGTGGCATCCTCTCTTTTAGTAAAAGACATAGAATATGAGTCTTAAAACTCAGCTCAGTGTTGGAAACGTACAAGGTCACCTGTTGACTTTAGAACTTTAGAACAGCTATTGGCGTCACAGCAAGAGAAAAAACAATTAGCTGGGCTCAGCGCCTGCCCGTAGCACTGTGGTTACTACATCGGGAACATGCACCGAGGCTGGCAGGTTCAAACCGAGCCAGGGCTAGCTAAACAACAATGACAACTGCAACAACATCATCAGAAAATAGCAGGGCATTGTGGTGGGCACTTGTAGTCCCAGCTACTTGGGAAGCTGAGGCAAGAGAATCACTTAAGCCCAAGAGTTTGTGGTTGCTGTGAGCTGTGACGCCATAGCACTCTACCAAGAGTGACAAAATAAAACTCTGTCTCAAAAAAACACGATTAGGGCGGTGCCTGTGGCTCAAAGAGTAGGGCGCTGGCCCCATATGCCGGAGGTGGTGGGTTCAAACCCAGCCCTGGCAAAAGAAAAAAAACTGCCAAAAAAACAAAACAAAACCCCAAAGCACGATTAGCTAGTTTAGGCAGCAGCACATACACTTAGACCGCTGACCAGTTTTCTGAATCCTGGTTATATCCCAAGCTCTGATAGTTGTAGAATGGAACTACTTACTCAGGAGATTATTATACCCAAGGCGTTTTTAATCTAAAAATTAAATAAGCCTTTTATTTTTAACTACATTCATTGACTTTGGTTTTCTATAACCTACCTTTTCAAAGAAGAAAATAAAAGGAGACCAGGTAACCTCACAACCTAACCTCTAAAGTTCCAAGAATCAATTTTCAAAGAAAGAAAGGGCACCAATGGGGACATGGCTTTGTTTTCACTGCCACCTGAGAAGCATAACAAAGCCAACCAGAAAGGTGTGGTTAAGTGTAAGTGGTGAAAGAAGGGAAACTGCTGCTCAGTGTGGCAGAGACTGTCTCGTCTCAGGCAGAGGTTTCACCACCAGCAAGGCCCTCTGATGAACCTGGTGGCCTGGAACTCCAGCTCAACTGTGTTGTAGAAAATGAGAAATGTTCTGTGATTTTTCTCAGATTGGCTCCCAACTTCCATCTGCCGCTTTCCCCTTGTATAAAGAGAAGGAAGAAATAGACAGGATCTGTTCTCAAGTCCACAGGAAGGTGGTTGGAACAAGTCCAACTCTAAAAATTAAAATTATAGGAAACCCCATTAGTCCAAAGCACCAGCCTCCTGCCTATCTTTACCTTTCCCCCTACGATGTTTAGCCAAATCATTTGCTTTCTTGTATACTAGAGGAATCAAAAAGCCTACTGTAAAGGTAGAAAGATCTTTCATCATTTTTTAACTTCATAGTGTATTTATTAGAATAAGAGATTAGATTTGTTAAACATCTGGATTAAAATAGTTAAAAGGATTTTCATACAATTTTTAGGCACTATACACGTTTACAATAGCATTGGTATTTGGATATGGGTAAAGATAAATCTGACACAAATTAATGCTTTGATTGATTGGTGACATTCAAAACAACTCCACCATTTTAGAAACACTAACCAAAACTTAAAAAGACATATACCACTAATAATCCCAGGAAGTGTATTTAAAAATAAATATAGAAATATAACCAGAAGTCTACAAATCATTACAGTAGACAGACTGGTAAAGCCCCAGCTATCATGGCAGTGAAGGGCTCTGGCTACATTTTGATGGAAACTGCTGAATTCTATATCAAAAGCAAAAATAATAATAGAATAACATGATGTACACTTTCTGATGCTCATTTTCGTAGCAGCAAAGCATGCTTCACATGCACTGCCTGTGAAGGACCTCTCAAGGCTCCCTCCCCCCGCTCACACAGAGAAAAAGTATGCCTGGCAAGAGTGAAGTGCCAACCAAGTGTCCAAGAATCCCAAAAATACAGGTGGCCAGCCAGTCACAGAATGGGAACAGCAGTGCAATTATAAGAATGACTACTCACAGTCACCAAAATTTCACTGTAATTCAGCCTGGCACATGTTTTGATCATCATCAAACACAGAAATAGCCCCAAGCACAAAGCCAATCCACTTAGGGGGATAATAATAGTAATAAGAATAAAGACAGTAGTATTAAAAATGACACAACTTGACTTTTGGCACATGCTGTGTTTTCATCCTTTGTCATAGGTGAAATGCACGTCTTAACAGAGACAGGCATGGGAAAGAGGCCTAAAAGCAACGTGGCACACCATTGGGCAGGGGACTCCCTCTTTGCTGCTTCTCAATCGCTTAGACACCTGCTGCATGGGTTGGCGTGCTGGGCTGGTTAAGGCCGATGGTGGAACAGAGCCAACCTGCAAAATCTACTTCCTCAGCATCAGATCTCTTGATAAAAGCATGAACCTGCATGCAAGGAAACAGGGAGAGGAAGTGGAGTTAAAAATCCAGCAAGAAGGAAAATACAAGAGCCTTGGATCAAGAGTTTGTGCTGCCCTTGGAAGGAGCACCTGGCACCTGCCCTTGAGTATCATTGGGGCCAGAAAAGTAGCGACAGCTACAAACCCAAAGACCTGCTGTACCAGTTACAACCAGCTGTGAGGCCTTGAGCAAATCACTCAGTTCTCTGAACTTGCTCTTATAGTATCTATCAAATGGGGTAATGGGGATAGAAACCCTGTCTTCAATGTCTCACAGGCTTATCAGAAGGGACAAAGCAAAAAGTGGACTTAAGTGCATGTTACACTGTACAGGCCAAGGCACGTAAGTCCAGATACTTAACAGTAACTTTTCCCCTCCTTCCACCACCCAACTAGAGGTAGCAGGTGGAGAGTAACTTAGGAGGGTGCTGAGTGAGATGAGTCAGTCCATATTAGTAAAAGGCCCATGTAGCGTAGCCGTTTCTTTCCCTTGACTTTCTCAGACTCTTCCTCCCAAGTACACACACTCAGGTTGTAGGGTCATCCCAGCTTTCCCTTTAAACTGATAGGAGGATAGAGGAATCTAATGTGTGGTATTCTGCAGCCCCAGGCTCAGCTGGACCACAGTGGGCAGGGTAGGGTAGGCTCAGGAAGTACTGGACAAATGGCTGACAGGAGAACAAACTAAGAAAGAATCTGAAATAAATGTACTTACCATGAGTTGCTTCAAATCTGCTCTCTCCGCCGGGTTTTTTATTAAGCTTCAAGGAAGAAAGATAATGTAAGAGCTATTGCCTAGCACCAGTTCTAACTCAAATTACTTCTGTTTACATGTCTGTCCTCCCTATATACCATAGGCTCTGAGAAAAGGTGGCTCATCTTCCTGTTCTGAGCATGATGTTAATGCCCACAGTAAGTTAATACATTTCTTACTGAATTAAACTAAGGTCAAAAAGCAATACACCAGTTCTTACAGAGTACATGCTGAAAGCAGCAGTTGTTTTATCCACTGCTATAATTAGACACATACGTCTTGGCACTCTGCAAGAAGAGCTTAAAGAAGGGGAAAGCTGGTGCTTCTAGAGATGGGGTGGGGAACCTGACAAAGACTTACCATTTATTCACAAAATCTTGAAATTCCAGACTGAATACTCCACTGGGTAGTTTTGGAGGAGGCTGCAAACATATGTCAAAACATGAGAAGTGCCTAGTTCTGCACTCCATCCATCTCCTCTCCCCATCCCATCCTGTACCTCTGGACAGTGTTACCCTATCCAATCACAGAAAGGCAGTGATGGAGGCCAACAGCTGCCTGCTGGCTCACAGTGTTGGTGTCACATAGCACAGAATTGGGACCAAGTCAAGTGTAGAATTCTACCACTCTTGTCTCTGCTACTCTTTGAGTCCTATGCACTGTTCTATGAAATGAAGAAGTTGGATCCAATGATCTCTGGGACCCTTTCTCAAGCTCTGGTTCTCTACAATGTTTGGGAGTGAGGCATGGAAATGTAACCAGCAATACTTGGAGCAGCAGCTAGGGGGACTGCAAACCACCAGGCACAGCCTAGGCCTCACAGCACCTGCTAAAGCCTAAAGAAAAGAAAAGAAAAAAAAAACCTATTCTGAGCCCTGGAAAGGCACAGAAAGGTTAATAAAACATTGGCTGGCAGAGGAAGGCTTGGTTTAGAAAAATGGTAATCTGTACAACTCTAGGAATGAGTCTGTTTTCAGGCATCAGAACACTGGCAACAGCCCTCTCTCCCATGATAATCATGCAGCACCAAGGCCCTGGTGTGTCACACACTCTGTGAGGCTGCTTATGTGACCTGTACTGAGAGCTATATGTAGAAGCTGACCCCCAGACACAGTGTCCAAGAAGCCACTGCTCTGATATAAAACCCCAAATCAATAGGGGATTCAACACTGATTATCACCTACCAAAAAGCCCAGCCTAGACTTCTTCCCTGAAGGCCTTATCAACCTGATCTGAGGTCAAAGACCAGATCCGAGCTCCCAGGAACTGGGCCAGAGCGAGCCCCACCCTGTAGACTGTCCCTGCTGCTGGGGGGATGAAGGGAAGGTTCAGGGAGACAGAGGAGGCCAGCAGCTTGGCCTCCAAAGGCAGTATCCATCCCTCCTGAGTAGGAGGGAGTCAGACAAGGGGGGGTGAGAGGTGTGAAGGATCAGGGCCTACATTTCATTTACAGCCTCAATTTCCTCACCTGTATGAAGAGGGTAACAAAATCAATTTGGCTCACCTTAGAATTGCTTGTGAGAACTGAGTAGGAAAATGATTATGAAAATTTGGAAAAAAAGTTGTGTACATAAGGAGACTTACAACTGCATATTTAAACCCAGACATCCCGGCTCGGCGCCTGTGGCTTAGCGGGCTAAGACACCAGCCATGTAAACCTGAGCTGGTGGGTTTGAATCCAGCCTGGGCCCGCCAACCAACAATGACGGCTGCAACCCAAACAAAAATAGCCGGGTGTTGTGGCGGGCGCCTGTAGTCCCAGCTACTTGGGGGCAGAGGCAAGAGACTCGCTTGAGCCCAGGAATTGGAGATTGCTGTGAGCTGTAATGCCACGACACTCTACCCAGGGCGACAGCTTGAGACTCTGTCTAAATAAATAAACAAACAAATAAACCCAGACATCCCTTCCCTTAATATGACTCCTACCCGGAACCATGACCATAGTTCCCAGTAGATGATGAATGGCTTTTTCCTGACTTCTGCAAATACAACATGCTCTGCCTTCCTTGAAACAGCAAGGATCAGATCCTGAACTGCTTTTCTACATTCTGTGGTGCTTTGTATCAAGCTGTACAGTCAGTTAGTGAAGAAAGGTAAATTAAACTCCCCAGTAGACTGTGGACCAATGACAGTGATTTGTTAACTTCTGGGGCAAACCAGAATCTTCCCCGTTAAGTTTGTAAATAGGCAAGGGTATCTTTTTGAGCCTTTTGGGATCTAGTCTTAGAGAATAGTAACATATGAGAAGTTACTCCACTGATGTCTTAAGGAAGAAAGGAATAGACCAATACCCTTATCTTAAACCTCAGCCAAATGGGGACCTCTCAAATATACCAGAACTTGTCCCTTCTCTTCAAATGCTAAGGCTGCTCCTGTGGTCAGGAGTGCTGGTCCTGTCCTCTTCTAAAACCCTGTCCTGACCTCCAGCCCTGCCCCACCCTCTAAGCAACTTGGTACTTCTTCACAGCTTCCCACTCCCCAAGCCCAAACTTGATGAATGACTATCAATCTCTTCCTTCCTTATTCTTCTTTTCACTTAAGTATTTGTATGTCACAAATAATGTGTTATTCACATGAAAGTCAATAAACAATAAGCAGAAATAAAAAATTTAATCACCTATAATCATAACTCAAGAATAACCACTATCATTTTATTACTTTCCAGATTTTATATGCACATATATGCATAGATTTTTTTTTAAAAGAATAAGTGGTTCATGCCTGTAATCCTAGCACTCTGGGAGGCCAAGGCCAGAGGATCACTTGAGCCCAAGAGTTTGGGGTTGCTGTGAGCTATGACACCACAGCACTCTACCCAGGGTGAAAGAGTGAGATTATCTCAAAACACACACACACAAAGACCACAGTATACATACTATTTTATAATTTGTTTTCAAATAATTTATGAATTGTGAATATGTTCCATATTTAATTTCTTAACTTTTTTTTTTTTTTTTTTGAGGCAGAGCCTCAAGCTATTACCCGGGATAGAGTACTATGGCATCACAGCTCACAGCAACCTCCAATTCCTGGGCTCAAGCGAGTCTCCTGCCTCCACCTCCCAAGTAGCTGGGACTACAGGCGCCCGCCACAGCTCCCAGCTATTTTGGTTGCAGCTGTCATTGTTGTTTGGCGGGCCCAGGCTGGATTTGAACCCGCCAGCTCAGGTGTACGTGGCTGGCGCCTTAGCCTGTTGAGCCACAGGCGCCGAGCCTAATTTCTTAACTTTTTAATGTTCATAGCTTTTTAATGGCGCTTATAAGTAAAAACCCTATACATATGCATCTACCTTGCCTCCCCTACACAATCTGACAGTCTTTGAGACTAAGTAGGGACTTTTGTTTTCCATTGTGGGATCTTTGCTCCATTCCTACCCCCACCCCACAGTCCTTACTTAGGACACTATAAGTGCAAAAGAAAGTTTAGTGCATGAAGGCCCAAGAATGTAAATGTGCAAGTGGAGGGCTCCTGGATCTTGGAGAGAAGAAGTGACTCTGAGCTGCCTGAAGATGTCCTCTGGGGAAGGGACTCTGGACTTTCTACAATAGTGACTCAATTCCAAAAGCATGATGCAAACACCAGAACGTGAGAATGCTGGAGTCCATGCCACAGGAACTCACAGGTTCCCAAACTACCATGGGCATTTTCTCAAAAGAACAAATAAATCCCAAGTTCAAGGAAATTAGGCAGTACTTACCTCATTGACTATGTAATCCAACAACTCAAAAATTGCCATGGGAGGTCGGCTATCCATTCCATATGCTACAAATTTTAGAAAAAGAAAACACTTCTCAGAAACAGATTATTTGCCAATATGAGGCAAGGGGTTGGACATGGTCACAGAAGAAAAACACAACAGTCTCAGGTAAAGCCTGAACACAGAAGGGATCAGCAAAGGCCACAGAGTTAGCTATTCAGGGAGAGCCTGAACTTTGCCACATCCTAGGTTTCTGACCTTGGCCAAATCAACTGACCACTGAGCCCAAGTTTTGAGTTTTGTAAGGCAGAGACAAATAATAATTATGTCTGCTCCTCCCCCCTTCCTTACATTGAGAGACACAAATGAGATAATAACTTTTAGTTTTCATTCTCTCTGAAGGAAACTTAAGTTTCCTTCTTTCCTATCCCAGAGTCATAGGCCAGCCTCAGGGGCCATAACTGCCAGCTCCTGCAGTGAGCTGACATCCTCATCCATCCTTGGCCCCACTGCTTTTCCCTCATCAGCACCCTTGCCCATGTGGACATCATGGAGGTAAAGACCAGATCTCCCTAACCAGACAGGCGCTTCCAGGTAGGAACTACATAGAAAGATGATGGCTGCCTCAGAATAGTCACTGAGTACTGTACAGCATATACCATCTTCGGAGTCAGACTTGCCCACTTACAAGCATACATGGCCTTCACAAGTTAAGAGCTTTGTACCTCAGTTTCCTCATCTCTAAATTGGAGATGATAATAGTGTTCACAAATGGAATGCTATTAGAATTAGATAATGCTAGGCAAATCCATGGAGACAGAAAGTAAGATTAGTGGCTGTTGGAGATGGGGTTGTGAGGTAAGGATGGGGTTTCTTCAGGGGATATATACTTTAAAATGTGAAATTTGTTGGCTCGGCGCCTGTGGCTCAACGGGCTAAAGCGCCAGCCACATACACCTGAGTTGGTAGGTTCGAATCCAGCCTGGGCCTGCCAAACAACAATGACAGCTACAACCAAAAAATGGCCGGGCGTTGTGGTGGGCGCCTGTAGTCCCAGCTACTTGGGAGGAGGAGGCAAGAGACTCGCTTGAGCCCAGGAATTGGAGGTTGCCGTGAGCTGTGATGCCACAGCACTCTACCCAGGGTGACAGCTTGAGGCTCTGTCTCAAAAAAAAAAAAAGTGAAATTTGTTATGTGAACTTTACCTCAATAAAAAATAAGTTTAGGGCGGTGCCATGGCTCAGTGAGTAGGGCGCCAGCCCCAAATACTGAGGATGGCAGCTTCAAACCCTCCTCCAGCCAGCCTGCAACAAAAAAATAGCCAGGCGTTGTGGTGGGTGCCTGTAGTCCCAGCTACTCGAGAGGCTAAGGCAAGAGAATCGCCTAAGCCCAGGAGCTGGAGGTTGCTGTGAGCTGTGATGCCATAGCACTCTACCAAGGACAGCACTCTGTCTCACAAAAAAAAAAAAAGAAAAGTCTAGATTGGGCAGCGCCTGTGGCTCAAAAGAGTAGGGTGCCGGCCCCATATGCCAGAGGTGGCAGGTCCAAACCCAGCCCTGGCCAAAAACTGCAAAAAAACAAAAAAAAAGGGGGGGGGGGTGTTGTTGAATCCCTTGGCCAGATATACAAAAAATATAAGTCTAGGCAGCACCATAGCTCAGTGGATAGGGCGCCAGCCACATAAACCCAGGCTGGCTGGTTCAAACCCAACCCGGGCCAGCTAAACAACAATGACAACTGCAACAAAAAAATGCCAGGTGTTGCAGCGAGCACCTGTAATCCCAGCTACTGGGAGGCTGAGGCAAGAGAATAGCTAAACCCAAGAGTTTGAGGTTGCTGTGAGCTGTGACACAACAGCACTCTACCGAGGGTGACATAGTGAAACTCTATCTCAAAAAGTAATGGCAGGATGTTGTTGGTAGTAACAATAACTTCCTGTATCCATCTGGAGACCTCTGCCTCTTCTCCCCACCCCACCCTAACCCCAGCCTGGCATCCTGGGAAAGAGAATCAGCCCTCTAGAAAATCCCTGACAGTAAGGGACCCACACAGTCTAAGCTGGGGACACGCCATGCCACTCACAGCTAAGGGGCCTCCCAGGGGTTCTTGGCCTGGGTAGGGTCTCAGTCGCATCTCCTTCCACTTGACATCCAAACATTAGCTCCAGCTCCTTGGCATCTGGAGGAGGGATGGGATACCTCCCAACTGCCATCTCCACCAGAGAGAGCCCCATGCTCCAGATGTCCGATTGCACAGAGTAATGAGTCCCCTGGAGTCTTTCTGGCTGCAGGAGAGACAGAGACACAGTTATAACCACTTAAGCTAACCAGGACCTCTAGGTCTGCTAATGCGCTCGTCTTCTGTCCATTCTGTTTCAAAAGCTCCACTAACTTCTTAGATGTGGCCTCCCAACTGTCCCTATAAACTGGGTTTACCAAATCCTCACTGCTCCCACTTCTCTGACCCCTCCTCACTGTTCTCTCACCCCTGTCACCCACCCTGAACAGACAGGCAATGAGGTAGGCCCAGGCTGCCACTTTAGCCCATGGTTCCAGCTTTGCCCAGCCTGGCCACTACCTTGCACATGCGGAGCAGCCAATGAAAAGCCTAGCATGAGAGGTTCGTCTTGTCACCTGAGTCTGAAACGTGAAGCTTGGGAAACGGGTCACGAATGAGGTGATGCAGTAAGTACAAAGAGAGCCAGGAGACCTGGGGTATAAGACCCAACTCTGAGATCTCTAAGCTACAAGATCCTGAGTCTCAGCCCCCTCATCTATGAAATGGGGCTGGAGATGGTAAAAACACTAACAACAACATAACAAAATACCCACTCCACTAACCTTGGTTCCTAAAAAGGTCAGATCAAATGAAAACATACATTAGATGTTGCAAAATGCTACACCAATGTGAGTTGATGTTGACGGGAGGAATCAAAGAGAAGTTAAGTATATAGTGCTTATTTTTACCAAGCATTATTTGAATAGCATATGTATTTCAAGAACCCTGCAAAAAATCTTTATTCCAACCATAGTATATTTATTTAGACATTAAATCAAGTCCTATAGGATTTTTCACTAACTCCACACTATTTTGGAACTGACCATATGACCATAAAAACTCAAACCAAACCCTTAATCAATAAGTCTCAGATTTGAGGTGGGGGGGACGTCCTAGAGCATATTAATTGATTTTTTTTTTTTTTTTGAGACAGAGTCTCACTATGTCACCCTTGGTAGAGTGCCGTGGCGTGACAGCTCACAGCAACCTCAAACTCTTGAGCTTAAGCAATTCTCTTGCCTCAGCCTCCCAAGTAGCTGGACTATAGGCACTGGCCACAACACCCAACTATGTTAACTGATTTTGAACTTGAGAGTCAGCAATCAAGTGGCCCAGGGCACCAACTGTTCAGTTATTAGACATTTAGGGAAGCAGCAGCAAGGGAAAGAAGAGTAAAAGAGTGTTCCACTGGAAGGCAGGACAGGAATCAGTGCCAGGCGAGTGGTGTCAATAGTGGCTGAGTCACAGTATGGGTCGGAGCCAGAATGAAGGAACAATGATGTGGACATAAACTTTCACACAGGGACCTGGGAACAGCTGCCAAATCTTTGCTAAGAGATAAGTGAGGATGAGTGGTACAAAGTACATGTGGCTAGCAAGAAGGCGCTGGCTTTCAACCTTGACTCAGCAAGAATAAGCAGGCAGGTCACTTATCCTCCTTGAATCTAAATTTCCTCAACTCTAAAATGGAAGCAAGAATCATTATTTCACAGGACAACTGCATGAATCAAATGAGATTTTTCAAAGATGTGAAAATGGTTTTATCAACAATACATAAAACACTCCATAAGTGTTAAGATCTCCTGAGCCTCTGCCCCTTTCCCCATACCATCTGGGCCTGCCTTACCACCACCTGAGTAAAGACCACCCACCTACTCAAATACTCTCTGCTCTGCCCCACTTCAGCACTCACCTGGACTCATTTCCACCTTTCTGAAATGTTCTCAGGAACATGTACTCACCCATTCAGTCAACCAAACATTCACCCACTTGCCAAGCATTCCCTGAACATCTACCACAGGCTAGGCCCCATGCCAGACCCTAGAGACAAGAGTGACTCCCACAGCCTAGGTCCTGCTCCCAAGGAGCCTGTTACATGGAGGAGGGAGGAGAACACACTGATGCTGCCAGGGACCGGGAGCAGGCACACATAGCACTCTAGTAGCAGTGAGCGCCAGCGGAGCTGGGAACAAGAGAGATGATCCCCAGGACAGGGTCTTGGCTGAAGCACAGCAGAGACTCCAGCCAGGGGACTAGGTAAGCTGCCGTGGAAGCAAGAGTAGGTATCTGAGAGACACAGTGAGATGGGAGAAAAGAAGCTAGAAAAATCTGAGCCGACTCTTGGAGCTGGATTTTACCAGATGCTAAAAGGATGGGGAGCTGGAAAAAGAAGCTCAAGTCAATGCTCAGGTCCCTGTCTTGGGAGAGTAGGAGACATGAAGATGTTTACTGCTGATGGAAAGGGAGAAAGATAGTAGGAGAAGTTGGGGTGGGTCATGTCTGAGCATGAGTGGCCTGAGGTTCTGAAGACAATCTGAGAAAGATCCCCAGATGGTAGCTGGGGCTCACCATCTCTTCAGAATGAAAGGCTCCTCTGAAGCTGAGATTTGCGATCTCTACAAAAGGCCCAGACTCCCCCCACCACTTCTGCCTCCTTAGGACTGCTGTGCCTCATCCTGTCCTCGTTTCTCAGCCACACCCATCACCCAGCACAAGACTCTGGCTCCAGAGGGAAGACACCCAGGAGCTCCAATCCCTTACCAGAAGAGAAGGTAAGAGATAGAACCTGCTATTCTTACCGACATGTAAGACCTTGTGCCCACGAAGGAGTTAGCCATGGAGTCAATGAGCTGCCCACTGACCCCAAAATCACAGAGCTTGATCTCCCCACGGGAGTTGACTAGGATGTTGGAGGGCTTGACATCTGCAGGGAAGAAAAAATAGAAAAGTAAGGAATTGGCATTGGTAGCCTAAGGAGGGGAAGGGTCAGCACTCCAGATGGACAGTCCAGTCCTACCCCCATCAGAGGCAGCCCTTGGCCTAAAAGCACTGGACACCAAGGCCTCTCAATTCAGGGTTCAGGAAAGTGCTGCCAGGAACTGAAACAACCAGCTGCTGAAGAAGGACAGAAAGCCAGTAGATTTCCACTCTTTGAGACTGGCCAGGTAACCCAGGGGAAGAAGTCAGTTATCAAAATAATCAAGATTTCAAGGTCTGTTTCTTCAACCAACCCTACTGGTAAGACACAGTATTTATGACTGTGTAATAGTATGTATGACCCAAATAATAAAACCTATTTGCTTGCTGAGGCTATAAATCAAAGGCTAAAAGGGGGTGGGACAAGGGCAGGAATTCCAAGGGGAGCCCCTCACTACCATGGGTCCTCAGGAGGCCTGACAGCTGATTCTCAGAGTCATCCCCCTTCCCTGCACTCATATTCCCACCCCAGCTGGTCTGCTGTCAACAACACTAGTACACAGTCTTTCCTTTGAGAGAGACATAAACTTCCAAATGGTTTTTCTTTCACTGTCTCCTCTGATTCACACAACTGCTTCGTAAAGTGCACAGACCAGGGCCAATTACACTCATTTACAGGTAGGGAAACTGAGGCTGGGATTGGAGGAGATCCCTGGGCCAGGGTTTTATGGCCAGACAGCAATAAACAGTGAGAGACTCACTTTGAGGGCTGGACACATCCAGTGGCAAAATCCTAAGCCATGACAGGGAACCTTTAATAGCTATAATATATAGACACTATATAGAATATCTAGAAAATCAGAGAAAAACAAAAGCCAATCATAATTTCAACCTACCAGAGCCAAATGAAAAAACAGCTCATTCTTCTCCCTCGATTCTTTCATATAGATGCAAATACGTTATTGTTCTTGGTAGAGAGGCCGTGATGTCACAGCTGACAACAACCTCAAACTCTTAGACTTAAGTGATTCTCTTGCCTCAGCCTTCCAAGTAGCTGGGGCTACAGGTGCCCACCACAATGCCTAGCTATTCTGTTGTTGTTGTTGCAGCTGTCATTCTTGTTTAGCTGGCCTGGGCTGGGTTCGAAGCCGCCAACCTCAGTGTCTCGTTCTATCACCCTCAGTAAAGTGCTGTGGTATCATAGTTCACAACAACCTCAAATGCCTGGGCTCAAGCCTCTTGCCATTCTTTTTTTTTTTCTAAGAGACAGTATCTCCGTATGCTACCTAGGCAGTCCTAGAACTCCTGGGTTCAAGTGTTCCTCTTGCCTGAGCCTCCTGAGTACCATGCCTACCTATTTATCCCTGAACAGATTCTAAGAAGTCTTCTACGGTTATTTTTGAGGGTAAAGTTAAAAAAAAAAAAAAAATTACTTCCTCATATCCCAGTAAGCCCCTCCCCTACCCCACCTCCACCTGGCCCATCATCAGCTCCAGCAGCAATAGCCTCTGACTCGCCATCAGCTCCAGGAGCAGGGGCTTTGGCTGTGTGCCTCACCACTCCAAGCCCTGAGCGAGAACAATACCTGGCATAGCAGGCACTCCAAAAATCCTATTGCATGAATAAATAGCACTGAACTTACCACATACACATGCATGTTCGCTGATACACACACAGAGCCACTGCTATGGTCAAGAGACCCAGCCCTCACCACGTCACCCCCAAGCGGCTCTTCAGTAAGAAGCATGGGATACAAACCTTCCCAAACCCCTCTGTAACCCCATCTCTTACATAGAGACTTTCAGAACAAAGGTGCCAGAAATAGCCTTGCAAGGCATCTGATTTCAATCCTTCATGATGGAGATGAAAAGTCTGAGGTCCAGGAGTCCAATAACTTGTTCAAGATCATTAGCCAAAGCAGAACAAGCAAGGCCTGTTCACAGGCCCTCGGACACCTAGAGCTGCCCTCTTTCCCTGATGCCATGCTCCTCCAACAGTCTCATCAACTGCTGTTTACTGAGCACCTACTACATGCGGGCACTGTGTAGCCACCAGGCAGACACCAGGGGACCAGTCAACAATGCAGTCCCCATTATTATGAAGCTTAAATGCCAGTGAGCAGACAGATGATAAACTGCTGAACACATGGTAATGTCAGGTGGTCTTGAGTGGTACTCAGAAAATCACAATACAAAACCATGTGAAGGTGCAGCACAGAGAGCTGCCTGGGATGCTGCTATGACAATGGTGAGGGGTGGCCTGTGAGGAGGTGCTGAGCACCGAGCTGGACAAAGAAAGGGAGCCAGGTGGCCGCCTGGAGAGCAATGCAGAGGTTCTAAATTCGGGAAGTGAGGAGCTGTCCCATGGCTAGTTGGGACATGCCCAACAAATACTTTCTGTGAGTCCAGCAGCTGCTTGTCACCATGCCCACAGCCCCTCAGAGGACAGATGCCTGGCCAGAGAATAGGACAAGCCTGGAAAGGGCCAGGCATGAGAAGGCGCCTGCTGGGCCTGGTAGAGCAGTACACAGAGGCGCTCCAACATGTCCTCTTCCACACAGCCGCCCAGTGCCCCTGTCCTATGCTGGACCGCAGCCCAACTGCTCCCCGTGGCCTGTTTAGGCTATACTACCAGGCTTTCTTTTAGAGCAGCAGTTCTCAACTTGTGGGTCATGACCCCCCCTCCCTTTTTTTTTTTTTTAGAAAGTGCCTCAAGCTGTCACCCTGGGTAGAGTGCCATGCCATCACAGCTCACAGCAACCTCCAATTCCTGGGCTCAAGCGAGTCTCCTGCCTCCGCCTCCCAAGTAGCTGGGACTACAGGCGCCCGCCACAACGCCCGGCCATTTTTTGGTTGCAGCTGTCATTGTTGTTTGGCGGGCCTGGGCTGGATTCGAACCCGCCAGCTCAGGTGTACATGGCTGGCGCTTTAGCCTGTTGAGCCACAGGCGCCGAGCCCGTGACCCCTTTTTAACAATGAAAATACATTGCAGCATTAGGAAAGTTGAGAACCGCTGTTTTAGAGCAAAAGAGCAGCACTGGCAAATTAGATAGGGGACCTGTGTTCAAATCCTGGCCCTTCCCCCTGCTCTGCACACAGCCTTGAGCAAGTCATCACATCACTTCTCTGGGCCATGGTTTGCCCATCACAAGATACAGCCCCAAGATCAGTGTGAAGAGGTGTGGCATCTGAACAGCACACTATGTTATAGGAATATGAAGAGAGATCATTTCATAGGTTGCCTTCCAAGATGAGCAATTCACAGATCCAGATCTCCTCTCTCCCCGAGCAGAGTATAGCCACCTCCGCCCAACCAGGGCCCCTTCCACTCCTGGCTCAGGCACTTCTCTCCAGGCTGCAGCTGCTGCTCAGGCCAGGCTGCACTGCCTCTAGCTGTCCTTGTATCTGGATTCTATTCACATGGCAAATAAACCTCTTTTTTTCAGACTTATGTAACACTGCTTTCCTCCATCCCTGGCTGACAGCTCTGGCTTTCCCCACCCACCTCAGGGCCAACACTGCCTGGTAGGCTGCAGAGAAAAGAGGTTGGAGAGGAAGAGAGGGGAAACCTTGAGGGGCTTTTCACTGCTAGGAATGTGTCAGTCCTAGGAGCCAGAAGCACCATTCACAGCCCCTCCTGGTGATCCAGAGGGCCTCATAAGAAGAAGCCATTTGGAAACCTACATCTATAAACTCCACTGCATGTTTCTGGAGCTACAGGCAGGGACACATTCCATTTCCCCCCCACCATCCCCAGGCATCAAAGCCCCAGCCAAGCTCAGCTCTTCTCTGGGGATAGAAAAGGAGCATATGGTATCAGATGAGGCCAGAGAGAATTCGTTTCCCAATCACCATTGGCACCCCACCCTTGTTCTTCTCACAGTGGCCAGCCCCTCCCCACATTGTCTTGTCCCCAGGATCTTCCCCCTCTACCCTATCTGCACAGAAACCAGCACTCCTCCAGCCAGCCTCTGCATATAGCCTGCTATGGCTCCCATGTGCCTTAGAGCAGTCCCAAGTCCCTTTGCCTGGCTTTCCAAGCCCTCCACTGTTTCTTCCTCACCTCTCTAACATAACACACCCACCCCCCAACAAAAATCTCCACGTCACCTCCTCCTGGGTCAGACTGGCCTGCCTCTCTAACTGTCTCTGTGTCTTGCCTTCTCTTATGCTGGTCTCTGCAACTAAATGTCCTCCTTTCCATCCACCCTCTCCCCTCTACTTCTAGGTCCCCAGTTCCTCTGAGTCCCCTTCCCAACTGCCTCGCTCCTGGGGTCCTGGGCTTCCTCCTACGTTCTCCTACAACAGCCCTCAAATGTTCAAACACAAATGGGCATCCCTCTACTTCCTGAGCCCCCTTTCAGGGCCTGAGTTCTCTTTCTGATCCTTCAATATCAAGAGGGTGATGCTGGGCTCAGTGCCTATGGCTCAACGGGCTAAGGTGCCAGCCATCTACACCTGAGCTGGCGGGTTCAATTCCAGACCGGCCCGCCAAACAACAATGATGGCAGCAACCAAAAAATGGCCGAGCATTGTGGCGGGAGCCTGTAGTCCCAGCTACTTGGGAGGCAGAGGCAAGAGATTCGCTTGAGCCCAGGAATTGGAGGTTGCTGTGAGCTGTG
>CAUYON010116527.1:0-27573 GCA_963573935.1 Arctocebus calabarensis
GCATCACAGCTCACAGCAACCTCCAGTTCCTGGGCTCAAGCTAGTCTCCTGCCTCCACCTCCCAAGTAGCTGGGACTACAGGCGCCCGCCACAACGCCCGGCCATTTTTTGGTTGCAGCCGTCATTGTTGTTTGGCAGGCCGGGCTGAATTTGAACCCGCCAGCTCAGATGTACGTGGCTGGCACCTTAGCCCACTGAGCCACAGGCGCCGAGCCAATTGTCTGGTATTCTAATCGAAGCATCTGGCAACATCAATCTGAAGCTGCATCATCTAACTGTTTGCAAAGATTTTCTGTTAGGAGCCAATTTGTTAATAGCTATTTGTTCACTTTTTGTATATGCACAAGAAAACCTGGCTCTGAAAATGAGCAGCATGAATTTAGATAATAGTCATTTGACTTAAAGTCAAGGTATTCAGAATGAAAAGTTACTTCATCAACTGTGTTTCTTATATTGTCACCTTCAGGCATCATCTTGTCCCAAGTCACTGGTATTTCCGGAGGAGGTTGTGTCTTTTGACGGTGATGTGCTCTGTGGTGTCAGCAGGGTCCTGGACACGTGCCGGTGGGCGGTAGCCGTTAGCAGATCTCTTGTGCACGTTTACACCTTTGTCTCTTACATTCTTGAAAAAGAGAAGTCATTTGTCAGTAAATGTGGACTTTCATTTTTTAGCTCATTCCTATTGAATGAGTATGATGAAAACAAGTAAAATAAAGTAAGCAAAGCCATAATTTTTACAATATCTTTACTTGGCGGCTGCAGCAGAAGAACACTCGGGCGCTCTGTTCTTTCCTGCGCTTCTACCCTACGGTTCCCACGTTGACCACTGACCTTGCTGATGTCGCCTGCTGATACGATGCATCTTGCAGGCGTCGCCAAGAATGGTGACAAAACTTGCTATTGATGGCAGGGGAGGCAGATTTCACAAACTGTGCTGTTCAGACTTGAGAGAAGGACTTAGGCTTTATCCAAAACAATTTCAATAAGGGTCAAAACCATCTCAACAGGGAGAGGCTGAACTGGACTTGGAGTATAAAATGGCTGGAGGTTTATAGCCAAGGGTCAGAGTGGGGGAGGGGGTCAGTGGATGAAAAATCACTGAGAGAAACTGGTTAGTGGCCGAGGATGAGGAAGGGGGAGTTGAGTAGATAGTGAGGGTGGAGGCATTCTTGCTGATACAGCTTAGCTGGATTCTTGGTAAAACGAGGCTGGGCTCCTAGGAGGACGCAGGACCAGCGATGAAGGGGCCCAAGGGCATCTGGCTGCAGTTGATCAGGAGGGGTTCTTATCATACCAGACGTACCTCTCGAACCTGCTGCACGTCTTTCCTTTATCATCTCCATACAGCTCCCTTTCCGACTTAGAGGTTTTATTGCATTTTCATCACCAACATCTTTTAAAGTTTCCTGTGTTTGGGGGTCTAGACATCACCAGGTGTCCAGCGCTGGAGGGCTCTGAGGGTTGGGCTCTCTGTCCTCACTCTCTCAGCCTGTGGACCACCTGGTGCTTTTCTATTCCTTTCTCTCTCAGCCCGAGGGGTGACCAGTGACCACCGCAGTGTGGATCTGTGCTGCTTCAGCTTCCGAAATCAGGCTCCTCGCTACCCGCTCCCTCACCGGAGAGTCAGCACCACGGATTTTGGTCTCTGCTGCAGCGGCATCCCACTGTTGCTCAGTGTTGATATCATTACGGTTGTATGATCCTCTGCTGTGGTGACAGATAAATCTTCATGTTGCATGGGTTGAATATGGTGAAAACTGATGTCCTGCTCACACCACATGCGCTGTGCAAAACAGAAGCCAGAGAGGTGGGCAGAGCGTGGTCCCTGGCTGAACTGGCGCTTGCTGGGGGGCTGCACGCACGAAAGCGGCAGGAGAAGCCAGAACTGGAGCTCTGTGCTACTGCTTCTGAGCTCCTCAGCCTGGAATTAGCACATGAACACAGTCAACTCTGCTCATGTTTTATTGCTCAGAAATGGCTACATGACCCAGGCTACCTGGCAGGGACCTCAGAAATAGGGGGGAGCACACAGAGATTTGGGCACAGGAAAAGCACCTGCCACACTAGGTTTCCAAGGTATTATGAATAAATAATTGCACAGAAGTGTACGTGCACATGTGCTCACACACATACACACATATTCACTCTTTCTCAATAGCCATGTGTAAAAACCCCACTTAATCCACATTATGCTACTTGCTGTTTCAAGTTTTACTATCCCCAGAAGATAGAGTTTTCCAAACGGCTGCAAAGCCGTCTCCCATTCTGTAGTGACTGTGCACCTCTCCCTACCACTACTGGGAGCTGGTCTAATTTTCTCCCCCAGTCTGTAGTGACCGTGCACCTCTCCCCACCACTACCGGGAGCTGGTCTAATTTTCTTGCCCACGCCTGAATCCAGGCTACCAGAGGGGCTCACAAGAGATGCAGCAGAGGTGATATGGCATTGCTTCCAAGGGCAGGTCAGGAATGGCCATGCAGCTCCTGCTTGTTTCTCTGGAAGGCCCTATCTGGACGCTTCCTATTATGAACTAAATAACCTCCATGGGGTTATTAGGTCATGTTGATAGAGCCCTGGTGATGGGATTGCTGCCCTTTTATGTGGAGACAGCTCTCTCTCTCCCTCTGCTCTCCTGCATTGCAGGAAACTCCAGCAGAAGGCCATCTGTAAACCAGGACTAGGACCTTCACCAGACCCCACCCCTCCTGGCTCCCAGTCTTGGCCTTGAGCCTTCAGAACAGTGAGAAACAAATTTCTGATGTATGAAACGCAAGTCTATGGTATTTTTATTACGGTAGCTTGAACTCAGTAAGATACTTCCTTTGGGCATGATCCTTGTTAGAACCTAGCTGGCTTGATTTGAGAAATCCAAGCCACAGAGGGAGCTCTAGGCAAGTAAACAATCTCCCAGATTACTCCAGCTGTGGCTCTTGAAGTAACCTCCAGAATCCTCAGTCTCCCTGGTTAAGGCTCCAGACATTGTAGAGCAGAGACCAGCCTTTCCTGCCGTGCCCTGTGCAGATTCCTGACCTACACCAGCCAGGAAGGCTCCGAGGAAGGCTGGGCAAGTGGAACAACCTCTCTGGGTCAACATGCATCTCACAAGCAGCAGTGTCTTAGGTTTTTTAATTTTAACAACTCTGAAGTTGGAATATGCCTTAGATGTGTGATAAAACATGGTAACAAATGAAAATGAGTATGGTTTGAATGAAAATCTGATGGAAAGAGTTCCTTCAATTTTTCACCTTTTTTCACTGTAACAGAAATACATTATATACCATAAAGTAAATATTCACTTAGGCTCACGCTTAGGATTTTCTGTCCTAGAATGCGTGTGCCTGCATTGCCCTGGGTGTGTCCTGACCCTTTTTTGTCAACACTCCATATTGGAAGTGCAGTCGCTGGCCCTGTCAATACTGCCTGTGATCCTTTAAGGACTCGCTCACATTCTAGGATGACTTCTGGGCAGCTCCTGTGTGCGAGGAAGCCCGTGATGAGTGCGGCTGCTGTGTGCCCCAGTCTGGGCACAGGGACGCAGTGGGGAACCTGCAATGCATGAGCATGAAGCAACTGGGTGTGTGCGAGTCTGGGAAGGCAGAGAGACTTGCCAGGGAATCCCTGAAACTTGGAGGACTCCACCAAGCAAGGGGTGGGACGGTCACTTACAGCCATCGGAAGAATGTGGGGTCACCTGGAGTCCAGTGGGGCTGCATCCAGGGAGTGTGTGGGGGGGCACATGGGTGGGCAGAGGCTCGCGTGCCACTAAGGACGCTGGGAGTGAAATGGAGGTTTGTGTTTGCTAAAGGTCACCTCGAAGCCACCAGCCGCCATCAGTAGGTGGACCAGACGAGCAAGGTGCGGCCCTCACAGACGGCAGATAAGCAAGGTGGGGTCTTACTCGGCACTAAAGGAAAGGAGGCCTGAAGCCTGAAAAGGTGAGGAAGAACTTTACACGCTTGCTGCTCTGAAAAGGGGGCACATGACAGGGACGCAGTGTGCGACAGTCTGGAGAAGGTAACCGGATGGAGACGGTGACAGGAGCAGAGGCCGCGGGGCTGGCGCAGGAGGGTAGAGCCGGCATGGAGGCTCGATCCTGCTCTGGGGACCCGACGGTGGTGGGCACGTGTCACTGTGAGTTTGTCCAGGCCCAAGGCAGGTGCTGCGCCAAGAGTGAGCCCTGGGTCAACTCTGGATTCTGGGTGACGTGTCAGTGTGGGTGTGTGGCTTGTGACAAACGGGACACAGTGGGGGGTGCTGAGGGTAGACGGGCACATGGGTACTCCTTGTCCTTCTCTCAGTTTTGCTCTGAACCTAAAACTTCTCCACAAAATAAAGTCTACGTCAGACAGAAAGGACACAAAGTTTTAGAAAAAGGCATTTGATGCCTTGGGGGGAGAGCAGGAAGGAGTGAGTGGAGCTGACGTCTCAGGAGGGGCTCCACGGAGCAGGGCGGGGCGCTCTTACTGCTGAGTCCCTGTCTGCTGAGACTGCGGTGTCCTGGGCGACCATCACGGTGTCCTGGGTGACCATGGTGTCCTGGGCTACTATGATGTCCTATGATACCATTGCAGTGTCCTAGGCTACTGTCACCTGCTCATGTCCCAGTGCCTTGACACTGAGCATCCAGTCAGGAGAAGGAGCAGGACACAGAAGGATTCTAAGTGGAATCCAGGCAGTGACTGTGCAGTGGAAGCCTGAAGAGAGAGGCACACATCGAGTGGGGCCTGCACCTCACTGCGCCTCACCAGGGCCGCAGAGGACAAAGCGGTGAGTCTCAGTGGGCGCAGCCCCCGAGGTTTCCGGCCTCTGGAGCATGTGCAGAATGTTAGCATAAACGGAAGAGAACAAGCCGTGCTGCCCTGTCCCCCTGCTCATGCCAGGGTGCTTGGGCAGGAGGGGCAGTCCCACGAGGGGTGGGGTCACATAGTGAAACTACTGGTCCCCAAGTGCCCACCTCGCTATCTGCACCCCTCCCTCCGTTCCTCTGGCCTTCCCCTTCTTCCCTAATTCCCACTCTTCCCCTGTGGCAAGGACAACTTTTTGCATGGTGAATGAAGTGGCTTCTCAGTGGCGACATGGAAGGTCCTTCTGCCCCAATATTTCCTGGAACCTGAGGCATTGGCTTCCTTGCCTGGGGCAGATGGTGAATCTACCTGGGTGCATTGCAGACCAGGGAGGGGTGTGCAGGCTCAGATTTGGGGTCCTCTGCATGTTTCCCCACAAGGGACCCCCAAGCTCTCTGAGCTGGTGGAGCCTGACTCCTGACATCCCTCCGAGGTGCCGGGGCTTCACCCCACTCTCCGGGGTGGTTGGCTGTAGGCTTAGTCGTGATCATTTTAGGGTGCTGGTTTTTGGCACAGGTGTCTTTTCCCATGGACTCCCAATCTGTGACTTTGTTCATTCATTTCTTCATTTCTTCAGGCCCTTTAGAGGTTGTGGCTGCAGAGATGCTGAATTTGCCCAGACACTCTAGGCCTTTTGGGGACCTGTGTGGGTTCTGCAGCCCTGGGCTCAGAGCTGGGGTTGGCTCATCCGTGGTTATAACACTTGTCTCACCCGTGCTAACTAGATATGCAAATGTCCACATGAAGGCCTTGGGGGCCCTGTAGTCTCTTCCTGAATGTTTATATTACACTGATGTTTTCTGACTATGAGCAAATTTAATCTGGGTCTTGTGATGACAATGAAAATTGAATATTCTAATGTTGTTTATTTCAGCTGTCCCGAGTGGGGGGAATACATTACGGGGGAGATGGCACCCCTCCTCCTCTCCCAAGTAGCCACCAGAGAGCAGAAAGATTGGCTGCAGCTGGCCGGGGAGGACAGCTCAGCTCATGCTTGCAGTATAGGAGACAGGGGGCTGCGTCACACGTTTCCAGCCGGGCACCTTCAGTCGCCCTTGGTGTGCCAGGTTGTTGCAAAGCAGGCCGGGGCCGCTGCAGTCAGCACTTGGCACACTGATTAAAGGGAGCCGGGGCCTAGCCAGACACTTTCCGGAGGTCCCAGAAGCACCCAACAAATGCCAACATTGCAGAGGAGAGAGCAAGGGTGAAAATCATCGGCATCCTTGGCTGATCTCAACTCTAGACGCTAGTGGAAGCTGAGACCTGGATTTACTTTGTTTCAGGGACAGCCATGATGTATTTTATTACAGTGGTGACTCTGAGGTGCCATCAGACATCTGGTATCCGCAGCTACCAGGGAGACCAGACAGGCTGAATAAATCTTGGCACAGTGGCGGGGAGCAGCTGGGGGAACAAACCACACGCCAGCCCAGCAGTAGAGGGCGCGTTGCAGCCAAGTGCGGTGTCTGAGCCCTGAGTGGCAGCTGGGCTTGGAGGTCCAGGGTGCCGGAGCCCCACCCAGCCGGGGGGGGGGAGGGCACTTCCAGGTTATGGAGGACAGTGAGGTTCATAAGACATCTCTCCATCTATCAAAGACACCGGGCATTTGAACAGAGTCGGCTCCCTGAGCTCTGTACTCTAACAATGTGCTCTGCCTTTTCTGACTATGGCATCTCTGGGCTGGAGCTGGGGTGCAGAGGTCAAGCAGGCCCCGAACTCCAGGGCCACACACCACACAGGAGAAGGAGCCATAAGGGGACACCACTGTGGAGTGTGACAGTGCAGGCTGACAGAGTGCCCGCGCAGGGGACGGATCTGACGGGGCCCTGCCTTCCACCCATTCAAACAAACTGACATCTCCAGGGGTGACGTGTGGCGCTGTGTGTGGATGCACCTGTGTGTACAAGCACAAGCATGTTGTATATGCACGTGTGCCTGCGAGGTCCATGCATGCGTGTCCATGCCTGTGTGGCTGTCCCTGTGTTCACTCACACGAAGAGATTCATGTACATACGTGTGCATTGCTGTAATGTGCATGCATTGTGTGTTGTGTGTGTTCGTGTGTTAGTCATATGTCTGTGTGTTCGTGTGTTAGTTGTACGTCTGTGTGTTCATGTGTTGTGTGTCTGTGTGTGTGTTAGTTGTATGTCTGTGTGTTCCCGTTGGTGCGTTTGTAAATATGGGTGTGCACGTGTGTGCATTTCTGCACATGTGTGCCTATGTGTGTTCATGTGTGCGTGGGGACAGGTTTGTCCAGAACTTGGCCTAGTTCTTGGATCTGTTCTGACTTCTGCGGGCACAGACTCATTACTCTCACGGTCTCCCTTCAGGAACACTTAATCAAGGACTTACATTCATCTCCTGAGTCCCCAGTGTAACGTGACACTCCCCGCCTATTTGTAACAACAGGAAACACTTGGGTCAGCTTGTGCCACAGTCACATTGGGGTGTCCCCAAGTCCTCGGGGCTCACAGCACTGGGTGAAGGGCTGGCGGGCAGCGTAGTCTCAGGACTGCGGAAATGCCGAAGTGACTCACCCTGGACCTCTGCTCAGGCTGCAGGCTGACGCAGACCACAGAGGGAGCTCCTCGGGGTGCCACCCTGGGCCTGGCTGCGTAAATTGGCCCCGATTGTGTTTGTTTTGATGTTTCCCTACCGTCTGTGCAGGAAGAGTCCTCAAGTTCCCCGGCAGGTGTGTCACTGACATTGGGTGACTGCTTCGTCCCCAGGGGCTGTTAGATTTTCTGAAGGACCCACAGGGCTCTTCTCCTAAGGGAGAAGGGCAGGAAGGTGCCTGAGAGCAGGGAGCAGGGTTCCTGCTTCCTCACACCCTGTCCCCGAGGACGCAGCGCTCAGGGTCACACTGCAGTCCCTCCTGCCCCGCAGCGCCCTCTGTGAGAGCGGCCGGATGGCTTACCTGGTTTTTCTCCAGATCTGCTCTTCCCGGGCAGATGCTTCGTCTGGGCTCTCTGCTGGGGTTGCCTGCTGTGCTTGCAAATGGATGGTTACATTTTGCCATGGTCCTAGACTGTCGTCCAGAATATCCAAACTGTGCAGACCGTGGGGGTGTCTTGGAGAGTTTAGCTGAGAAAGTACAAGCAGCCAGACCCTGCGGCCATGCAGTTATGGTTTCTGTTATTGCATTTTTATTTGTGAAATTCTGCTCATTATTATTTTCTGGACTTTGAGGACTAATTTTTTCCTTCCTATCTGTTCTGTTTTGAGGAGCCCAGTGTCAGAGGATCTGAGACTCCACTCCTGTTATGAGAAGGTGTGAAGTTGTTGGTGTTGACGTCCACGTGCTCGTGTGTCTGGAGGGTTGTGTAGGGACCCAAGGAGTCGCTGAAGGACTCACTGTGGGGCTGTCCTCCCTGGCTTCTGGGCTCTGTGAGTCACACTTGTCCTTTGCCAGATGCTCCTGCCAGGCTCTATCCAACAGCACGAGGTGGACTCGAGGGTCAGAGGTGAGGGGACTCTGCCTCGTGTTTCGTGTCAGCCTCATCTCACACTTTGGCATGAAGTTGATCCCATTTTCCAGTTTTTACCATAATCTGAGCCCCGTGGGGTCCCTTCCAAGGTCTTGGCAGGACAGCGCCTTTCCTGAGACCTGGGTCTCTGCTGTGCGGGGCCTTTCCTGGAAGCTGTCATCTCTTAGGAAGTCCAGTCCTCCCTGTTCTCAGTCCTGGGGGAGCTCGTGGACTCTGCACTTGGCCCCTTGTTGTCTGGGTCTCTGCGTGTTCTCAGCCCTCTGGTGCCGACTCAGTCAACTCCCTACATTCAGTTCTCACTGTTAAAATAACTGACCTGTTTTCTGTTTTCTGACTGGATCCTGAACGATGCAGGGTTCTTATAAATAAATGTAAAGATAAGGATGACAACCACCTGTGTGATATAGTTGAGGAAATTTTACCTATTAGTGTTATTTCAGATAAAACTCAGAACTAAGCAAAGATGAGAAAAGATTTTTTTGATTTAAAGGATGTGAAGACTGAGCATATGTACAAACTGAGGGAGTTGAGTCTATAGAAAGAGATGATTAAAATACTAAAAACGGAGAACGTGATTGGAGAGTTAAGTCCCTTAAGGATGAACCAAATGTAGAAAGGATGGGAACAGGTCTTTCCTCGGAAGAAGGAGAAAAGAAAAGCGAGATGGGAAGATGAGAATAAACATGTATTTACAATCAAGGAGAAGCAGAGATGTGACCTGAAGGGGAAAAATAAGGCCATTGGAGAGTGAGGAAAGTGGAGTGGATCAGGTGGATAAAAAGAGAGTAGTGGCAGCAATAGCTGATGAGAAAAGCATTCCGGAAACTCAATACTTGGTAGATGAAAGGTTGCTGAGCATTCCCGGGGCTTCCGATGCTACGGATTTGTGGTGGAACAAGTGAGAGTGACAGGAAAGGTTTGAGCTCTAAACAGGCTGTCACAAGTGTCAGAAGAGGACGTCAGTGAGACGCAGCCGTGATCTGCCAGGGGGAGGGTGACATATCACATATGCTTTCTTTTTAACCTTGTCTCACGTGGAAGGTCTCCGCATCCCATTCCTCCAGCTATTTACATTAACGTCATTTTGGGGGTCTCCATTTCTGTCACCCCAGCAAGTTCCACTGAGTGGTGAGCGAGTCTAAAGAAGCCCTTCCAGGGCAGTCAGCTTCCCCAGTCCGCCTGGGATGTGGTGACGTCCTCAACCGTGCTGGGACACATGCACCTCGTGATGCTGGGGAGAGCCCAGGGGCTTTACGTCACAGTGACAGAGGCTAAAATTAGAGGGACTTTGGAAAGGCGTGTGTAAGTGGAACTCTTTTCCTAAATTAAACCCAGATATATTTCCAGCTTACATTACAATGTTCTCTCTCTTTATTTTTAATTTCTCGTTCTGTTTCCCTCCCACCTGCTTCTGTCACCCTTGGCCTTGCTCTCATATGTGAGGAAGTCCTTCATGTGAGAAGGGATTTCACCCTGACTCTTTAGTGAATGGTTCAGGAGCAATATGGAGAAATTGCCTCTGATTTTTCATTTCAACCTGAAAGCAGGGTTATCTCCAGATTTCTCTGAATGTGCCACTTGTTAGGCACTCACAGAGTGTCCAGGATTTCACATTTGTCCTTTTGTTCATTAAGACACCTACACAAGAGGCATTTTGTTTTTGTTTTTTGCTTTTGGCAAACAGAATTAAGAGTTGTAAAGTAATAGTTCTAATTTTTGATAGCAGAGTAGGGTGATTATAGTTAACAAAAATGTACTGTATATTTCAAAGTAGCTAGAAGAGAGGAAGTGAAATGTTAAAAATGCAAATGTTGCAGGTAGTGGGCACTCCAAATACCCTGCTTGATCATTACACAATTTTGCATGTAACAAAACATCACACACACCCAATAGATATGCACAGATATTGTGTATCAATGGAAAATAACAACAAAGGTCTACGGGAAGCATCAGCTGGAGGTGACTTCTCCAGGAGCAGTTCCTGCCAGCCTCCTTACTCTGTCCCTGGAGGCAGGGAGCAAAGTGGCGCATCCAAGCTCTCTGAGACAGTGCTCTGGGAGACGACGCTGCTTTGTCTTATTCTCTCTGCCACGTGCAGATGCTGGCAAGACAGAGGCCTGTGGCCATCGCCAGAACGTGCGGCACGTGTGTCTGTGTGGGTGTTTATCTTTTACAGATTCAGTGAAGGAGCTGCCTGGTGCTGCGCCTCTTGGAAAGAGAGCTTGGAAACCACAGCAGAGTGGATTTTCTTTCTTTCTTTCCTTTAAAGCTGCTAGAAAAATGGGCTGAGAGGTCCAAGGCTGCATGTACGTGGGAAAGCCCAACCCCTCCATCACCTCCCCTTCACGCTGGGCTCACTGACATCCTTTCTGCAGGGCTGGGGGTGTGCCGGCTCACACCGCTGGGCTTCCCAGAGACACTTGCACAAGACCTGCAGAAAACGCCAAGTGTCAGGTACTTAGTGAAGACTTGAAATTCCTTCAGCGGGGGACTGACCGGTGAGGACAGGGCATATCCTAACCCAAATCTCCTTGTTCAAAAGCAGCAGACAAAAGGAGGCACAGAGCCTACCGCAGGAAGGCAGGCGCCACTGCAGTGCTCACTGGGGTTTTGAGCTCAGGGTCACGTGCAGAGCCCATGTTTCCTGTCAGTGTCTGGTGACCACATCTGGAGGGCGTCCAGCAGGGGCTAGCGCTCAGGGGAAGCAGGGCTTTTGAAATCTGAGAGTGAAGTCCAACTACAGTGCCTCATGCCCCTCCGAGCGTGTCATCCCCCTTGCTGAGCCTCAGTTTCTCTCTTTGCCATTTGGGGAAGATAAAGCATGCCTGGTGCAGTTGTGGTGACAAAAGGCCCCATTTACGAATGGGCGGGAGGCCCTGTGCTAGCCCCTGAGTCGCAGTCGGGGTACTTTGTGACAGATGCGGCTTATCACAGAATCCAAACGTGGCTCTTTGATCTTATTTTTAACTTCTTTTCATAAAATGTTGGCTTTGGGAGCAGAAAAAGAGAGAAAACAGGAGAGGTTCCAGGGCCTGAATCGTTCCAGTAACAAGATAGTGGACAAGTCCAGGGGCCAGAAGGTAAACGTGTCACTGGTTCTGGTTGGAGACGTGGGACACAGAATTGAGCTTCCTGGTCTTTGGTGTCCCCAAATGCAGGAGAGAGGTAATTTAAGGGGCACTTCATTAAGGACATTGACGTAGACCAAGGGCTCTGAGCTGGAGGGGATTTTGCCACCTGTGGGCACTTAGCCAGGTCTGGAGACATTTCTGGTCATCACAACTGGAAGATGCCACCAGCATCGGGTGGACAGAGCCCGAATGCCAATACTACCAGCCCTAAATCAAGTACTACTTTCATTAGGTGAGCAAATGCTGTGTGTGTGTGTGTGTGTGTGTATTTCAAGGATAGGCAGAAGTTTAGGGACTTACTGATTTAGGAAAAAGTCAAAATGATGCATTTTTTTACGCATTTAGAGTAAGTATCTGCTAGGTCTAGTAAAGAGCCTTAAGAAATCTGCATGTGCACGTAAGGTGTTAAAATTTCAACCAAATGCATCATCTGCTTCAAAGGTAAAACATCTTGTTTTTTTGAAAGAATAAATATTTTCATGTTTTATTTCAAAGAATTTTTCACTTAGCCCACCTGGTTTTATATAGTTTTATTTGCTCACCTAAACACATCATTGTTAAAAAAATTGAAATTCAAAATACCTGATGTGAGCTCTCCTCTGCTCCCTCCGCTCCCCGACTCTGTATCATTGTGTAACTAGATTTGGTAATAATTAAGCTTTCTCCAGATAGAAGGGTGGGTATCTACGAACAGAATTATCCACAGATGCTACGTAAAATCCATCTGGCCAAGAGAAACATGAAGTTTAGCTGCTCTGTAGGTGAAATGCATTTTGCTCTGGATACAAAGAAATGTCTTCTTAAGATTTCTTTGGTTTAATAGATGAAAAGTCTCAGGCAGCACCAGTGACTCAGTGGGTAGGTAGGTTGTCAGTCCCATATGCTGAGGGTGGCGGGTTCAAACCTGGCCCCAGCCAAACTGTAACAAAGAAATAGCCGGGCATTGTGGCGGGCGCCTGTAGTCCCAGCTACTCGGGAGGCTGAGGCAAGAGAATTGCCTAAGCCCAGGAGTTGGAGGTTGCTGTGAGCTGTGATGCCACGGTACTCTACTGAGGGCAATAAAGTGAGACTCTGTTTCTAAATAAATAAATAAATATTTAAAAAAATGAAAATACTCTCATTTTTTCTCTATTTGCCATATGTGAGATTTAGGGTACATAGATCACTTAAGAACTAATTATATAGCAATCATGCGTATGGCTGGCCAGAGTGAGACCATGGGCCAGAGAGAAGATTCATTCTCATATTCTCTCTCTGTCTTTTTCTCTCTCCCTCTCTCTCTCTCTCATTCTTCAGCTTGGTTCTAGCTCTGTCATATTTAAAGCCATAGCAATGGGTGCTATGAAGAACCCAAGGAGATATTTACCTTAAGGCTTGTGCTGATTTTTTGTTCTATAGATTTGAGTCCCCTCTAAAGAACATTTGAACTCGATTGGACCCTAGTCTGTCTTTAGAATCCACCTTAATCGCACACTTAATCTCAGCCTAATTCATCAGGAGGTAATCTGCTGCTGCCATCCATAGAGAGTCAAAGTCTGAGCCAATCTTTGTGGACCTTTCTGGACTTGTTTCTTATCTCCTCATTCAGTGAGAGTCTTTGAGTGGTTCCCATATGCGCGCATCACTTCCGGCTTTCCTGCCTGTCCCTGGGGCTTCCCGACCTGCAGAACCTTGAATGATCCATCTAGCCTCTTCTTGTTCCAATTTTCCCATCTAAGATGACAGAAGGGGCTATGGTAAACTCCTTATCACTTAGTTTGCCTGCTCCTACTTACTGCACGCCCCCAAATCTCCTGGTAGAAGTGGCCTTTCAGGAAGTCCCGCCACGCGGTCCCTGAGGGTGTGTGAAGGTTGCGTGAAGGTTGCGTGCCTGCCAGAAAAGTCTGGCCTTGCTTTCCCTTCCTGGGTTCCAGGCACAGGTCGTGGCCTCCGAGGAAGTCCCAGCCTCTCCAAGCACTTATCTGTGGGTCCTGACTACTGACACCTGCTTCACATAACCGTGCTGGAATTTAATTGGAAACTTCTTGGTGTTCTAATAATAGTCTATCCCTTTGCTTATTTTTGTGCCCTTAACATGGCTGCCAAGTTTTTGCTTGGAATGAGATATGAGTTAAAACTGATATACCGGAATGGTATTAATTATAGTGCCCTGAATAGCAACGAGAAGCTGCACTGCTAAAATTGCTAGTTAATCACACACAAAATAGTGCTTGCTGTCTGCTTTTTATAGCTGAAATTGGATCTGAGTTGGGCCACGGAATGGTGGAACTGCTCAGAGCTGTTATGTCCTCCAAGAACCAATAACACAACTGGTTCATCCAGAGACTCAAAGAACAAGGGCTGTGAATTCAGCTTTTCAGCTGGAGGTCACGTTTCTTGTCCTCTCTGGGACACAGTGCCTTCCTCTGTATTTGAAGGATCAAAAGGAAAACACTACCTCACAGTGCTGCTGGGAGGAGTAGCTCATTAAAATATTTAAAGCATGTTGAGAGAGTTTTACCCTATAAATAACCAACTCCGCTTTTTAAAAAAAAGTTCTATCATCAAGCTCTAATAAGCAGTGACATAATTAAATATAGTTTCGATTTTGCTGATGCTCAAGGCTCTTGGCCCTGTTTTTCAAGAGAAAGTTCCCTTCATAAGGAAAGTGAATCAAATCTCAGAGAGAAATAATAATTTCTTGGCAGAGACAAATGATAAACCAAAGTTGAAATTATAATTTAATAATACATAATTTGAATTTATTTGAAATTGTCCATGAAACTTAAAAGTACTTCAGTTCTAAAATAAAATCTATCTCATAATCTAAGATGTAAAATTTAATTTAGTGGTAAATGATTAAAATGAATAAGCAGAGGTTTCTGGGTTGCTACATGAACTTTCTCAAATAACGTGGGCTTCGTTCCTTATTTTCTCCCCAAAAGACCGTGGTTGATTTGCCAAGCACAGTTCACGTTAACATTCACAGAGAAATCTCAAAAAAGTTCCATCAACTGCTAATAAAAATGCCTTTTAGTATTGCCCCTAGACAGTAGCATGGCCTTTAAAAGGCAATTGGTTTATGAACGGTTACAAAACTGCTGAACCATTCCACCCTAGGTCTAGAGGAAGGTCCTTGGCCTCACTCCATGCTTGGCAATGTCTGATGGATGAGTTGAGTCACTGGCGTTCACTAGTAGAAGATGCAGAATGCATGGGAGGTCTTGGGCAGGCTACCTTGATACCATTGGCTCATGTTCAAGAGCAAGTACTGCAGGTAGCCTGGGAAGTTAGAATAGCTGCTCAATCAACACAGGTTTTGTGTCTTTGGAATAGAGGGAAGGCATGCAGCTATTTCTCCTATAAGGAAGAGTAGTTTTACCCAAAGCTGTGTCCTCCCAGGACCACTTCTCTCTGGTCTTTTTCTCTGTTGAAAAAGACACCTCTCTTTTACCAGGTGAACATTTGGGATTATTGTGATTTGAGAGGTTAACAACACTTCCAGGAAGTTATACAGAGGATCAGCCCTTTATAAAGAAAATGTCTTAAAATCCCCAAAGAATGGATAAAAAACTAATATCATGGCCTCCTAGGGTCCTTTTTCTGTCCTCTGTAGAATGGAAAACTCTTATGATCTGGGGTTCAGGGACATTCCTGTCTTTGAGATTAATTGTCCTTGGCCGATTAATCCATGGTCTTATCTGGATTAATGCTCCATGGTCTTACCTGTTATCACTGCAATTGGGTTCTGATGTTTGAAAAAGGGATGCTTTGTTGTAAAAATGTTTATAGAAGGTCTTCCCAGTATCTCAGTTCTTCAATAACTTGGGATCTGCCTTGCTGTAATCATTACTCTGGAAGTACAAGTTCTGTTAGTGGACCCTGTGTGATGTGCCCAGTTTTGGTGTCCAGTGTGTTTGCCCTGATTCCTAACTGCCATGAGATTGTCCAGGCAGCCCTGACACAAATCTCACCCACCTGGCATCATTGTCATCTGATAACAGGCCCAGGGGGTACCTCTATTTCAGTGCTTTCTGAAGGGTGGTACTAGGACCACCTGTCAGAACAGTGTGGGGTGCCTGTCATAAATGCCAGCATCTTGGGCTCCCAGGGGACTCCCTGATCAGAATCTCTGGAGAATTCTCTTTCTCGAGACAGAGAATTCAGCAAGCTGTTCAGCACACCCAGATCCATACATGTATCAGGATGTGAGCCACTGGATTACACATGGAAAGTGGCAGCTGAGACCTAGATGCACATGCAGAAAGAGGTGCTGTGAATCAGAGATGCTCTCGAGCAGGGGCTTTGGGGGGGATAAGATGTGTGTCCTCTTGACATCATAATAGTAATCAGAACAATGAAAATGGCAACCTGTTAACGAAAGGCTATGAGGGGACTCCGAAAAGTTCATGGAAAAACGACATTAAAAGATAAAAATAACATAGACTTTATTTCTCCACATAAGCTCCATGAAGTTCAAGACTCTTTTGTAAATAATGATAGCAGTCATTTAGGTCATTTAACACAGCTAAAGAATTGAAGGCCCCGGGAATTTAACCATATAAATATAATCTTTTCTATGTTACCATCTGGTAAATATGAGTGCTCTTTAAAGACACTTTGAAATTAAGAAACAAAAAGAAGTTAAAAGGGAGCTTAACTGGGCCTGTAAGGTGGATGTCTGATGATTCCCCACCAAAACTCTTGCGAAGTTGCCCCATTGTCTGAGGAGAGCAATGAGCAGGAGCTTTGCCACGGTGGAGAAGGAATCTCTGATGATGCTTTTCCAGGCATTTTTCTGCTAATGTATTGGCTGAATTTCTCAAAACACCCAGAATAAGCAGATGTTGTTTCAAAAAGTCAGCGAGCAAAATGTCTTGAGTATCCCCCAAATTGTTTCCAGGACTTTGGTCTTGACTGGTTCACTTGTGCCTTGTCTGGACCAAGTCCACCTCTTGGTAGCCATTGCTTTGATTGTACTTTGTCTTCAGGAGTGTGCTGGTAATGTCAGGTTTCATCTCCTGTAACAATTATTTCAAGAAATGTTTCAGGATCTTGATCCCACTTAGTTAAAATTTCTATTGAAAGTTCTGGTCTTGTCCGTAGCTAATCTGGGTACAATAGTTTTGGCACCTAAAGAGTGGGAAGTGCTCAACTTTAATATTTCATAGAATTGTGCAAACTAAACCAACTATCTTTTGGGTTGGCTGATTTTTCCTGGTGTCAGTTGTCAATCCTCTTCAATTAAGGCATGACCAAGAATAATTTTTTCCTTGTAAGTAAATGTGGAAGGTCTGCAGCTGGAGACTTCATCTTCAATATCATCTTGTACCTTCTTAAATGAGTTATACATGTGTAAATTGTTTTACTTATGGGGTCTTTTTCTCACAAAATTTTTATAAAGCATCAATAATTTTGCCATTCTTTTACTAAGCTTCACCATAAATATGATTTTTTTTTTGCCTCAAGTTTTGTAGAATTCAGTTGCTTTAATAGGACCTCTTTTCAAATTGATGTCTCATCCTTTTTAGTGCCTCAAACTAGATTCTGTTCAGGTATATATAACATATTAGTATAAATTTATTCGGTACTACAAATTTTGAGATTCATTCATAGTTTTTTTTAATAAGATGAATTTTTCATAAACTTTTTGAAGACACCTCAGATTTATACACAAATGAGGTAGGAATATCCACATTCAAAATGAGAACAAAGTATATGGGAAATATGGGATTATGTAAAACAGAACACTCAAAGTATAATAGGCCTATCAGAACCCCAGAGGGTAAAGAAGAAAAATCAGAAGGTCTGGGAAACCTATTTGAGGGAATTTTGAGGTAAACTTCCCTGGTCTTGCTAAAGACTTAGATGTCCAAATATATGAAGCACAATGAACACTTAGGAGATTCATTACAGAAAAGGCATCACCTCGGCAAATAGTCCTCGTGACTGGCCAAAGTCAACGTGAAGAAGACCATCCAACAGAAACCTTACAAGCCAGAAAAATATAGAGTCTTATCTTTAGTTTCCTTAAACAGAAGAATTGGCAGCCCAGAATTTTGTGTTCTGACAAATTACGTTTTAGAAATTAAGGAGAAATAAAGTCTTTCCCAAACAAGCAAACGCTATGGGAATTTGTTACTCCTAGACCAGCCCTATAAGAAATGCTTAAAGGTGTTCTATAGATGGAAAAGAACAAATGATAGCTGCCAGTGTACAAACACACAAACGTGAAAACTCATAGCTCTTGTAAACAGTGAGACAGGGCAAGAACATGGCAAGTAGGTAACAGATGATCCCCAGAACAGTATCTCACACATTAACATTAACATTCAGAACGAACAGTCTTGATGCCACTGCTCTTAATATACACAAAGCAAAAAGAACAAATCTGGAGACATCACGTTACCTGACTTCAAAGTCTACTACAAGGCTCTAATTGCTATGGTATTAAGGTGGAGCCATAGACCAGTAGAACGAATGGAGAACCAAGAAATAAAACCAGACAGCTATGACTGACTGATTTTTGACAAAGCAGATAGAAGCATTCACTGGGGAAAGGAAGCCATGTTCAATAAATGGTGCTTGTAACACTGAATGTCTACATGAAGAATGAAATAGGATCTCTTGTCATGTATAGAAAATGAACTCAAAATGGGTTAAAGACCTAGATGTAAAACCCCAAACCACAATAATTCTGGAAGAAACCATAAGAAAAACTCTTCTAGACATCAGCCTAAGCAAAGAATTTATGGCTAAGACCCCAAAGGTGAATACAACAACAATAAAAGTAAATAAATAGAACTTAATTAAATTAAAAAGTTTCTGCACAGCAAAGGAAATAGTTAACAGAGCAAATAGATGGCTCACAGAATGGGAGAAAATATTCACAAACTATGTGTCTGACAAAGGACTAATATCCAGAATTTATTGAAAAAAAAATTTAAATAAACCAGCAAGAAGAAAGCAAACAACTGCATTAAATCGTGGGCAAAAAACGTGAACAAGAGGTTGTTTTTTTTTTTCAAAAGAAGATAGACGAATGACCACGAGAGGGAACGAAACCTTGGAGAGTGCTGGTGCAGTCCTGAGATCTAATCGTACGAAAATGTCAATTCAGGAAACTGAAGTGCAAACAAAGTCAACGTGGAAACTTGCGTAAAGAACGGAAGGTACAGTGGAGAAAGGGATTACAGTGCTTGATGTCATGGGGGACAAAAGCCTTCATCTGAGTGCCCACGTCCCCTTCAGTATAAAGGCAATCTGGAAGTCCTCATTTGGTTTTTAACCACATGGGTCCAGTCACAAGCGCCCTGCGTCTCTGGGCACATCTCCCCACCTGTCCGGGTCTCCATGAGATGTGCATGAGTCAGTGGTGTGAATTAGGCGCGGGCAGGGCACCTTGGTAATTGGACACCAGTGTCATTAGATGTGACTAACTCATCAGCAGCTGACTTACTAGGCACAGAATCCTGCTTGGTTTCTACCAGCAGGAACCTGCTGGCTTGTGAATTGTGATTTCTGTGGGTGGAGGTCTGAGCAGGAGCTCAGCTGGACAGCTGGGAGCGTGGTGTCCCTGTGTACCTGCCCCGAGCTTCTCATTCTCTTTCCCTGCAGCGGGGGTGGCACCGACAGCACAGGGAGCAGGATTGGGCCACACGCAGCCCTTCTAGGCGTGAGCCTCACGTCGTGGTACAGCTGCTCTTGCTTTAGGACCTTCCTATGTGACAAAGGTGCCCTAATTTCCAGTTTTCACCCATCCTCCTGGCCTGCTCAGTCCCCCTTTCCTTTTTGAAGGGGGTTTCTAGTAAGTTCATTAGACGTTTCTCTCTCACTGCCCCTTCCAAACACCTGAGCAGCTCGATAACTCAGCAAGCTCTTCTCTCCGGGACGCCTCCTGATTTTCCACGGAGCAGAGGCTCGTCATGGTGAGAGAGTTGGAGCGGAAACAGTGGACCCTGTGGGTGTAGTGCTTTTACCCAGACTGACTTCCCATGGTGCTAGCCTGAGCATGAGGCCGGGGGTGTAAGAGCTGATGTCCTCCCCGGCCGTTTTCCAGCTCGGGGGCAGAGTGTGCAGGTGAGCACAGTACGGGGAAGACCCAACCCTGTCCTCCTTTGCCAGAACACACCCCCTTTGCAGGGTTATTTGCTGTCACTTGCTACTGTTTCTGCTTGGGCATAACACACTTAATCCTGTACAAATAGCATCTCATTAGGAAGGACAAAGCCGGGCTCGACTTTCCCTCTCCCAGGCTCCCAGAGATTAGCACGGGGCTCCCCTGTTAGAGCTGGAGCTTGGCAGAGGAGGGCACAGGGGGTGCCATAAATACTCAGTGGCACTGTCCAGCCCCTCTATTTTAAATAGCATAGTCCTGAGCCCTGGAGGGAACTCTTATTACATAAACAGTGTTTTGTTAATTCCTCCCAGTATCCCCAGAGGAGTGTGAGTGGTGAATATTGTTATCCCATTAACATGATGGAATGGCAGACGCGATGTGAGTCATTTGGCAGCTTTTGTATCTCAAGGTCATAACGCTCTTTGGTGGTACAGCTGGGGACATCGGCTGGGGACTCTGCCTTGTTTGTGCAAGGATAGCCCTACGCTTCCTTTGTGGCATGCAGAGCAATCTCCCAACCCCTGCCACCTGCCCCTTTAGACCACAGATGAGCAGCCCTTCTGGTCGACTCCCAGCCTTTTCTTGGTGAATCAGGGGCGAAGCGAGAGGTAGCCTCTCCCTGTGAATTTGTACCATGTGCTCATTCCTGCAGAGACTGAGTTTTCAACGATGCCCCAATGCATCTCTGCCTCATCTCATCTGCAGACAGTGAGAAACTAAAAACTGTCAACAAATAGCCCCTGAAAACTCTTCTGCTATTGGGCCTGGGGAGAACTGCCATCAGCCTTGCAGAACCGCTCCTGCCCTGGAACAGTGATGGAAACATTTATTTTCCCCTCTTGGCAGTTGCTTCCATTACTGGGCATCTGCGGGAGAGGTTTCTCCCTGTTAGTTTATCCTTGGGAGCAATAAATGTAATGAGATTATGTTAATATCTTTATCGGATGAAGAAACCTTTCTTAAAAGCTAGAAACTAAATGTCCAGTGAACTCTTGGAAAACTGGGAGGGGGAAGCATTTTATATGTTGTTCATGTTCTAATTTATTGCTCCTATTTTATATGTAGATCAAAGTAGATTATGATTAATTTACTATGAAATCATTCCAGGTATAAGGGAAGGCAAGGTGCAGATATGATGAGATTGAAATTCATTGACTCTGTCATGTAAGAAAATGATCAATCGAATTCTTACCCATAGCTGTTTATATTCAAAGGTCCTCTGGTTCAAGGCCGAGCAAAGTTACCAAGTGAATGTAATTAGGACCTGTAAGCCCATGGCCTGGAGTGTCCTCACAGCCAGGCTGGCATGGAGCCAACAAAGGGAGAATGTTTTCTGTCTTGAATGTTGGGCTGCGTCTGTGGCTCAAATGAGTAGGGTGTCGGCTCCATACGCTGGAGGTGGTGGGTTCAAACCCACTCCTGGCCAAAAACTGCAAAAAAAAAAAAAAAAAAGAGAGAGAGAGAGAGAGAAGAGGAGTGTTGACTGCTGCTGGTGAAGGAATGAAGACAGGGGTGGCCCCTGGCAGACCCCTCTGTCCGGCCCAGGGGAATGCTATGGTCAGTAGCATGTAAAGGTGTGGTCATTGCGAGGGCAGATGGGCACCCTGCAGCTGGTGCTGCGGCAAGTTATTGGGAAAGGGACTGAGGGAGGGCTGTGAGAGCCCCCGGCCTGAACCCCCAGAGCTGCTCCACCCGAGTGAGCTGTGACAGGAGCAGTCGGTCAGCAGAGGGAGAAAAGCCTTCTCCTGCTCATGGTGCCGGGAGTGAGGCTGATGGTCTGGGGGCCGAGGACGCTGTGCGTGACCTCTGTCCTGACTCCTCCGATTGCATGAGGGTGGCCGTGCGCGAGGCCCTGAGAGTGGTTGCCAAACAGGTGCAGAGAAAGTCTGCAGATGCTGGCTCTCTGCTGTATGGGCGGCTGTAAACCCAGGAGCCTTACACACTGCAGGGCCAGGGTGCCTGTGGCAGGGCTGGTCACCCCAGCACCCAGCACGCCCTGTGGACACACTCTGTGGGTCAGGGGGTGACTCATAAAGACACAACTCCTGCCATGGTCACAGAACTGGAAGCGTTGATCGTCTCACGTCAGAGCTCTTCTCTCAGAAGGCCACCGGGCGGCTGTCAGACTCATTCCCTGACCTATTTCGACTGGACTTATTTCCCTGTGGGACGGTAGGTTTGCCCTACGTTATGGGCTCCGGCTTCTCTGCCGCTTTCTATTCCCTGTTGGTGGTGGCTGGGTGGACCTGGTAGTCAGGAACCTGGTGAGGCCGAGCACACACATCGTTCCCTTACTACAGGGCTGAGGTCTATCCTGGCCGGGCCTCCTCATCCCCAGGGGCACAGTGAGGCCTTGGTCTGAGGCAACCAGCCTGTGGGTACCCAGCTGTCACACTCACTGCCAGAGAGCAGAGACCAGTGTGAGGAGCCACCCCTCCAAGTCCAGGGTTCGGGCCAGTGCCCAGTGCAGTTGGATGGGGGAGGGAGGGGTGCTGAGCCGGGCAGGGGGCGCCCCTCCTCCCGGTGCCTCTGCCCACCGCCCTGGGTGCAAAGGGCTCCTCCCGTGTGGTGTCATTGCAGCCTCTGCCAGCGTCTCCCCAACAGGGCTTTGGGGAGCAGAAGGCACAGAGGTCCGCGTTGCCTCAGACCTTTCTCTCCACGTTATCGCTCTGCTCCCACGTTCATGGCCGCAGCACTCCTGTGCTTGGGTGGATGTCTCCTCCCATTTTTGTCTCCCGCCTTAGACGTTCCCTCCCAGTTTATTAACTTCTGTCATTGCTACTCGTCAAGACGGTGTCATTTCTTCCTTCCCCAGTCACAGGTTTCCGCTCGTCCGGGCTGCCCACCTCACAGCAGGTCAAGCACACGGGGAGGGATGGCTCCGTGGTAACCACTGTCACTACTTACACAGAACGTGTGGAAAGAACTAGAAAGGCACAACTAGCAGCGGTTCTGGGCCAGGAGTCTTTTGTCTCACTGTGCGGGAAGAGGCGCACCCAAGCGGTCGGCTGGGAAGGATGCTGGCTCCAGCCGCTGCTGCTTAGATACTGGGCTTGGCGCAGTGACAGAACTGTCTCAGCTTCTGGCTCTCGGGTTATAGACTGGGACTGCTGAGCTGCCCTGAGGATATGGCCAGTGACACATCACTACCCTGCTGGTTGCTGAGTCAGGGGAGGGGACAACAAATGTCCCTGGGTCCTGCTGCACTCGGCCAGAGCTCCTGGAAGTCAGCTCACCTAGCATCCCTGTGCGGTGGGGACAGTGGACTCTCGGAAAGGGATTCAGCAGACTGGGGCTCCTTTCCCAGTTCTGAGGTGTGGTTTCTGTTGGTGGCTGTGAAAAGGCCCCGTGAAAGGAGCTGTCCGCTTCACGGCCCTCCCTGGGATGGATCCACAGCGGTTCCCAGCCTTTCCCCTCCAGGCACAGACCTCCCCTGAGGTGTGACTTCAGAGCACCGCAGGTAAGTGTGAACAGGTGACCGGCCATGCTGGCGAGTGCTTAACTCTGATTTCAAATGCTCACCTGCGTGCTGTTCATTTGTTTACCAAATCAAGGATAAAATGCCTGTTTTGTATGATGTAGGGGGGTTAACTCAAGATTCTTTCAATTTTAATTTTAAGAGCATCTTCTGTGGAAATAAATGATCACGTCCTACACAAAGTTCTGTGGACAGTCCTTATGAGTTCTAATTTTCTTTGGAATGATGGCTGTGACTCTGAAAAATCATGTTTTATAACCTCTTAAGTCTACTTAGTTTGGTAGAAATTTAAAAATTGGTACCTGTATTGTAAGCATATTGGACTAGAGTGTCACACTTTCATGCTGTACTGCTGACTTTCAGAAAATATTATTCACCCATTTATGGCTAAGTTTATTTGCTGTGTGTATTATTTAGCATGTGGTATATGTCAGGCACTGTGCTAGTCCAGAAAATGCAAAAGTGAATGAGAGGGCATGTTGTCCTCAGGTATCCTGAGGTCTAGGATGGAACAGAGACAAATACAGAAGCAGATATGTCCCTGACACCGTCGCAGTCTGTGTTTTGGTTAACCCTAACCCTAATGCACAGGGCATTTCAGTCCTGGGTCTATAACTTATTTCTACTGACAGATAAGGAGGAATCAGAGAACCAGGCTCACTCAATAATATATATTTAAAATTATGAGTGTTTTATATATATTACATGCTAACTACATTTATTTAGGTTTTTGACTTTGAGTTTTTAATTTTTAATATTAGCTTTAAAACCACTCCATAATGTAGTGTATATTTACATTACATTAAATTATTAATGTAAATTATAATTACATTACATTAAAGGCATCAATGATGCAAAATAGGGAAGTCCCTTCCACTCTCTAATGTTCCTAATTACCATCTTCCAAGAATCCACTTTTTATAAGATTGGTGTGTTTCCTTATAAATAGTTTCCTTGTTTCTAGTCCTTATCTTAAACACTATTATTGTTATTAAATTTTAAGCCTTTTCAATTCTATGAAGGCAAAAAGTGGAAACCTAATAAACACCTGTATACCTTTTAATTTGTAAACATTAAAAAAAAAGAAAATATTTCAAATGGTATATAAAACCAGCACATAGTACCCCATGATTGCATTAATATACATAGCTATGATTTAATAAAAAATAAAATTTATTTTTAATTGACAGATTAAAAAAAGAAATTTAAAATAAATGTGTCTGTATGTGCATACATATGGCCTCACAAACATGTCTTTTTCATAAATGAGATTGTATTATTTATACAATAAATTATTTATACATACATGGCAGTTTGTTTAAGCCTTGCCTGGAACACAGCCTCTGTATTTCTCCATGTTTATACGTCTGGATACCCTCTGTTCTTCATCTAGCTGACAGCCACTTTATGGAATCATTACGGTGTGTGCCTTTTCTTAGGTGGAATTCATGTAACATACAAATTACCCATTTTAAATTGAACAATTTGGTGCCATTTAGAACATTCACAGTATTGCACAAACAACACCTCTTCATAGTTCCAAAACATTTTCCTCCCTTGTCAGCCTAAAATGACATTAGTGACAAATATCTCCAAATACATTGAATTTATTTAGGAGAGGGAAAAGAGGGTTATAATCTAGGAGGCCAATGATGGAAAACCACAGGTGCATCTAGTGAGTATAAAGGGAAATTTTTATTGGCAAAAGGTAGAAGTTCACCTAAACTATTTAGAAAGCGCATTCCTGGTCCCAGAGACCCAGAGCCAGAGTTGCTAGTTTGTTGATGCAGACGCCACTTTTGGGCAAGTGTCCTTTCAAGAGCATCTTATTATCTGAATTACCAGGGTCCTAAAGAATGTGCAGTGATAACTATCATCGTAGAAGTAGCTGTACCCATGTGAAACATACATCCCTACCAACCAGAAGTGTGGGGATGTGACAGGACTTTTGGTGGGTCTTTAGAAAGTCCTTGGAAACACTTCTTATCTCAGAAATGCAGGTGGTTTGATCTGGTGTGTGCCCCTTTCACATCACCCCCAAATAGAAAGGCTCATGCCAATTAAATCGCTACTCCCACCTCTCTCCAAAGCTTTCGTCCCACCGTCTCTTCTTAGTCTCCATGGAGGTGCCTCGTCCAGATGTTTCTTTCACATAAATGGAATCACACTACACCAAGTGCTCACATCCAGCTTCCTCACCTCGCACGAGGTCTCTGAGGTCACATGTATCACGGCACTCACGTCACCTGTGCTGCCCTCCTACCTGCAGCCGAGGCCTGGTCTATACTGTGTACTGTGTTGCCTGGAGCTGCCACAAACTTGTGTCTTAGTGACAGAAATCTTTTGTCTTGTGGTTTTGGAGACCAGAAGTTCAAAGTCAAGGTGTGGGCAGACCTGGATCCTTCTGAGGGCTGCCGGGAAGAGTCTGTCCGGGCCTCTCTCTCCAGCTTCTGGGTGCTGGGGGAAATGGCTTCGGCAGCAGAACTGTGGTGTTCCTGCAGCATCCTCTCTGTGGGTGTCTGTCTCCAAATTCCCCTCATTCATAAGGACATCAGTCACATTGGATCAAAGGCCCGCCTGGTCCAGCATGACCTCATCTGAGCTAATTACACCCACAATGACACTATTCTTAGAAGAAGTCACATTTAAAGGTACAAGGAGTTAGGGCTCTGACATGCCAATTTTTGTAAAAAGGGGCAGAATTCCGCTGCCACCAGTTTGGTTGCCCCTGTTTGTATATCTGCTCACCAGTGTGTTTTCTCCATTTCCACCTTGTAGCTATTGTAAACAGAGATGCTATGAACATCTGGGTACGAACACTGTGGCTATGTCTGTGGCTATGTCTGAGCACCTATCTCCAGCTCTCTGGGTGTACACCTAGGGGTGGGACTGCTGATCATTGATGGACTCTGTGTCTTCATTGGGGACTTGCCACACTGATTGTCACAGCAGCTACAGCATATTGCCTTCCCACCAGGACTGTATGAGACTCCCCATCTCTCCCTATCCTTGCTAACCCATGTTGTTTTCCATTTTCAAAGAAATTATATCCTCTGGAGGATAAGAAGGGGTGTCTCCTTATGACTTTGATATTATGGTGTATTTTAACCAGCATATTACAGGTGAGGATTCAGATTATTTCTAGAGTTTTGCTGTTGGCACATTAGTGTAACGAAATCTTACACTGTACATTTACACTGGGAAGATATATAAATACCATTTTAGGACAGAATCCCTGATGTAGTCTATCTCAAGGACATGCTTGAGTATTTAAAAATTTCATAAACATTTCAAAATTGACCTAAAATATTTTAATAATTTATAACTCATAAAGTAATTAATATTACATTCTCAGTCTTTTGAGAGTTTAGGTTTTCTTTTTTTTTTTTTTTTGAGACAGAGCCTCAAGCTATCACCCTGGATAGAGTGCTGTGGCATCACAGCTCACAGCAACCTCTAATTCCTGGGCTCAAGTGAGTCTCCTGCCTCTACTTCCCAAGTAGCTGAGACCACAGGCACCCGCCACAACACCTGGCCATTTTTTGGTTGCAGCCGTCATTGTTGTTTGGCGGGCCTGGGCTGGATTCGAACCTACTAGCTCAGGTGTACGTGGCTGGCGCCTTTGCCTGTTGAGCCACAGGCGCCAAGTCAAGAGAGTTTAGGTTTTCAATTCATTAAAAATCTTGCCAATTACAACCTAACATGTATAAATCCCCTCTCTTCCCGCCGCTGCCTCTTTCTAGAATTCTACAAATGTGGCACAATCCAGGTGAAAAGTATGTGGAAGTTCATGATAACATAAACTTCTGAAGTCAGAATAACAATTTACTTAAAATAGAACCCAAAGTGCTAATTTATTAGTAAAAAAACACTTTCATTTGATTGTCTTTGATAATTACTTTTACTGAACATATTTTTATGTTTCGTCTTTGTATTCTTATTCTCTGTAAATTACCTTTTACATTCATTTTTTGATTATTCTGCTTTCCTTTTTAGACCTGAATGCAATCTTTGTATAATAAAGACAGCCAGCCTTGCTTTCTCCAGCAGACGTGGACCACTTTTCCTGTGTTCTTCTCAAACACGTCATACTCATCCTAGGCTCTGTTTTTGCATTGCTATTCCCTCTGCCTTGGAGCTGTAGATGGATGGAATATTTTTTTTTATCATCCAAAGGACTGCAATCTATAATGATCAGTATTTACTTGGTGAATTATCCCAGATGTGGTCAGTATGAGCCCTTCAACTGGCTGCTGCATCTGGAACGTTGTCCTCTGCAGTAACCAGTAGTTCAGCCAATGCCTTTTCCTGTCTATATACCTTGTTCTTTTTTTTTTTTTTTTATTGAATCATAGCTGTGCACATTAGTTCAATCATGGGGTACAGTTTACGCGCTTCACATGCAATCTGAGATATTTTTATCAACCTGATTGACATAACATTCATGAGATTTTCTCGTTTACTATGTGAAAACATTTTTGATCCGTATTTAGAAGTTTTCTCCTGACCCTTCAAATATGTACCACACATGTGA